>CM021102.1:617337804-617389974 GCA_007115665.2 Sequoiadendron giganteum | reverse complement strand
GAGAGAGATTTCTCTAGTTAGGGTGGGATGGATAGACTTGAGAGAGAGAGTTCTCTCATTAGGGTGGGAGGGAGAAAATTGAGAGAGGGAGAGGGGTTAGGAGAGGGAGAGGGGGTTGCAAAGAGATACCTAAGATATAGGGGCTAAGAGGAAGAGAGATAGATTCTATAGCTAGGATGGGAGGGAGAGACCTGAGAGAGGGAGATGGGGTGGGAGGGAGAGAACTAAGAGAGAAGAAGTGGGAGTGGGAGTGGGAGAGGGAGAGAGATAGAGAGAGAGAGAGAGAGCATTTTCTAGTTAGGGTGGGAGGGAGATACTTCAAAAGAGGGGAAGGGGGTAGGAGGGAGAGACTTGAAAGAGAGAGAGAGATTGTGTGTGTTCTCTTGTTAGGGTGGGAGGGAGAGACCTGAGAGAGGGAGAGGGGACCTTGGAGGGAGAGACCTAAGATAGAGAGAGAGAGATAGAGGGAGTGAGAGATACACCTAAGAGAGAGAGGGGTGGGAGGGATAGAAGGAGGGATAGACCTGAGAGAGAGGGGGTTGGACCTAAAGCCTAAACCATGAACCCTAAATCCTAAACCCTAAATACTAAACCCTAAACCATAAAGCCTAAACCAAAGAGAGAGAGATGGGGGAGGGAGAGAGTGTGTGAGAGAGAGAAACACAAAGGGAAGGAGGAAGGTTGGGAGATTAAGAGAGATGGAGAGAGGGAGGGGGAGTGAGAGGGAATGAGGGAGGGAGAGGTAGAGATGGAGAGAGGTAGAGAGAAGTATATAGGGAAGGAGAGATAGAGAGGGGGGAGGAGGGAGGAGGGACGGAGAGAGATAGAAGTAGAGAGGGGAGAAGGGAGGGAGAGAGGGGAGGATGGAGGGATAGAGGGAGAGATAATTATGATAAAGAGAATGAGAGAGATAGGAGGGAAGGAGGAAGGTGGAGATACTGAGAGAGAGAGGAGGGAGGGTGAGAGATAGGAAGAGAGGGATAGGTTAGATAGAGAGAAGTAGAGAGGGAAGGTGGTTGGGATGAAGGAAGAGAGAGATGAGGGAGGGAGGGAGAGGTAGAGAGGGATAGGTTAGATAAATTAAAGTAGAGAGGGAAGGTGGGTGGGAGGAAGGAAGAGAGAGAGGGGGGAAATAGAGAAAATTAGAGGGGAGGAGGAAAGGAGGGAGAGATGGAGGGGGAGAGAGAGGCTAGATAGATAGAAGTATAGAGGGAAGGAGAGAGTGTGAGAGAGAGGTCTAGAGCATAAGGGATAGAAAATTAGTGAGATGGAGAGAAAGATGATACAACTTTCTGATTACTAGAATTTGACATGTTGATTATTGAAATTTGACTAAGTCTAAATTTTTTGAGATTTTCCAAAAACTAGAATTTGCATTATAAATCCTAGAGATCCGAAACCACTCTCAAACATCCTGCATATATACATGAAATATAACTTAAAGTAGAAGAAATTAAATGTCCATATGTAAATTTCAACTTATACTTAAATGTTTATTTCATGTATATAGTTTCCCTAAAGAGATAACAAGAAGAAAGAGACAAGAAAAAAAGAAGGATAAAAATTCAATGTAGACCAAAACACACTCATGTTTTGGAAATATTTTTTTGATTTCAAAAAATGCACATTTTTTGAACTCAAAATGCACACATTTTTTGAACTCAAAATGCGCGCATTTTTTGAAATTTAAACCATAACGTGAGCACGTTATAACGTGCTCACGTTATGGCTTGATAATGAACGATCCTAGGCTCGATCATTAACAAGCCATAACACAAGCACGTTTTACTATAATGCGCTCGCGTTTTCGCTATTTCAGGATGAAAAAGTAAATTGGCCACAAATTGGCTACCCATTTCCATGCACCTGCCCAATGGTTATGTTCTTCCTTTCAACAAATCCATTTTGTTGAGGGGTCTGGGGGGTAGATAGTTGTATTTGGATTCCATTTTCTTCACAGAATGAATTGAGTTCCCGCGAAGTGAATTCACCACCTCTGTCTGACCTTAAGAATTTGATCTTTTGACCTGTCACATTTTCTACCATAGCTTTGAAGCTTTTGAACTTTTCTAATGCTTCATTTTTTTCTCTTAAGAAAGCAACCCATATTATTCTAGAGTAATCATCAATAATCAACATAAAGTACCTTTCACCTTGAAGACTTTTGATTTTGAAGGGACCACATAAGTCAGTATGTATCAAATCCAGTACTCCATTAGAGTTATACTGCTTGCTCTGGAAAGAATTTTGAGTCTGTTTTCCCATCTGACATTCCTTGCACACAGTGTTAGTAAGATTTACAATTTTAGGAAGATCTCTGACGACTTGAGAAGAACTTATTTTGACAATTTTATCAAAGTTCACATGACACAACCTCCTATTCCATAACCAACTTACATCAACTTGAGAAATTGAACAACTTTCACTGGCAACACTTAAGTGAAAAATATTACCTCTTGTCTTTGTTCTTGAAGCAATCACATTTCTAGAAGTTCCCCTTATCCCACACTTACCATCCTTGAACTAGAGATTGTAACCCATGTCTACCATATATCCAACACTCAACAAGTTATGCTTTAAGCCTTCTACATAAAGAGCATCATCAGTATTGTGTTTACCAACAAAAGAAATAGTGCCTCTGCCACGAATCACACCAGAAGTTTTGTCTCCAAATCTTACAACACCACCATCATAGTTTTCCAAGCTTTCAAATTTTATTTTATCACCAGTCATATGATGTGAGCATCCACTATCAATTACCCACTCATCATTTTCTTCATTTTTTGTTGCAAGAGCTTTCTCAACATTCACATTACTAGTAGATTCAGTGGACACTTGACCATTTTCTTTGATAGCAATAAATACCCATTCATCTTCATTTCCAGTTTCTTTATCAAATTCATCATTAGTAACACCTTCTTCAACATAATATCATTTATTTTGAAATCTAGATTTTTTCAGGTTTATATTTGGACACTCTTTCAGGACACCTTGATGCAAAATGACCTATTTTACTACAAGAAAAACATTTAATAGGTAACTTTCCTTTGTACTTACCATGACCCCTGAATTCTCTTTTCACAATCAATGCTTCTAGTTCTTCTAATTCTATTTCTTCATCTTCAATCTATTTCATCTCATCTTCATACTTGAATGTCTTTTTGGAACTCTCTCAGATCATATATCTGGTTGTTTTTCCCATATACAGTAGCCTTAAATGCATGTTCCATCTTAGGAGTAGACTCACCAAATTCACTTAACTCAAAGGCAACAAGTTTTCCAATCAACATGTCTCTTGTCACATTTGTCACTGTCTTGAGTTCATCAATAGCATGAGTTTTTGCTTTGTAGGAAGGAGGCACAGATCTAAGTATCTTAGCCACAATTTCTTCTTTATCCAAGACTCCACCGACACATCTAATGATCATCACCAATTCATTTAACTTTTGAGAGAAAGAAAGGATGTTCTCGTATTCACTCATCTTCATGTCCTCCCACTTGCCTTTTAGACTCTGTAGCTTAGTACTTTTCACTAGTGGATCTCCTTCATACAATGTTTCCAACTTTTTCCAGATCTCATGTGCAGTCTTTAAACCTAACACATTTGACATCTCTGAATCTGTCAAAGCACTCAACAATGCTTCAATAGCCCTGGTATTTGTTTTAGCTTCTTTGAATTCATCAACAGTAGATGGACCATTCTGAGGGATAGTATATGCATTCTTTGTAATCTTCCAGAAAGGCTCACCAATGTACTTCAAATGAAATTCCATTCTGACCTTCCACAAAGAGTAGTTTGCTCCATCAAATCTAGGACTCTCCTTCTTGTATGATGCCATCTCAAATCACCTCAAGTTGTTAAGATTTTACTTCAAAGGAACCTACTCTGATACCAATTGTTAGAAAAATGAGAATATATAACTGAGAGGGGGCAGGGTGAATCGATTGTTACAAAATTAAGACTTATTCTACATTAATCAACCTTTAATCTCATATCTGATAATTAACAGTGCAAGGATAAACCAGTATCACATTAGAGACACATGAACACCAAGATTTTATATATGGAAACCTTGTAAGGGGAAAAACCATGGTGGATGTTAGTCCACAAGATTATACTCTATTAGAAGTATAATGAAGAATAAATAGGGAATACACATGCATTCAAGCACACTGCCCAGAGCTCACTGCTCAGAGGAAGGCTCTCTGCCTTACATGCAATAATCAGATTAAATCCATCTAATGAGGTTGAACTGAGAAATTATCTTCTACAAAAGCTTGATGACAGTTTTGGTTAAGCACATAAAGACTTCTACACACTCTGCTCAAACTCTTCCACACTCTACTCAATTTATTTCACACTCTGCTCTGCTCTTGAATGATTTGATTTTTATTCGCACATGCACTTCACAAAAAAAAACTGAGCATACATATGAATGAGGAAAACAATCGCTCTTATATATCCGCTACACGGATTTACATCAACTACTTTGTCAACCACAAATAAAGAATAAATTACAACTGTCGGCCACAAATAAAGAATAAATTGCAACTGTTGGCCTCAATACATAAGTAAATCTTAATGTGCACCAGCACAAGTCAGTCACAACATAGTGACAACCCAAATAAGCACCTTAAAACACGCCAAGCAATGAAATATTAATCCACGAGGATCCGCAACACACTACCACCAACATGTCGGCCAAGAACATGAAAACTTGAGCACACATCGAAAAAATCTTCGATCACGATCACACCAATCAATCCAAATGTGAAACAAGGATAGAGCATGATCTAGAATCATCCATGAACATCATAGGAATATGTGCAACAACTGATGTTTCCATAATTTCATCCGCTTCTTCTAGAAACACTTGCTTACAATAATTGAATAACTATAGGAACACAAAACTTTGTAGATTCGTCGATTATTGATGCATACCACTGAAAATTTTGGATAACATGTACTAGATAGACTCAACAACAAACCCTTTAATGTGCACCTTCTGATTATCAACGTACAACACTTTACAACACTCTAACCTTCTCACCTTCACTGGTTGCTTGCATTATTTTTATTACAATTTTCTCAATCTCCTCAACATATACAACCTTAAGCATCACCAATGCTAATAGTGTTGACATCAATGACAACCACATATCAACAATATAACCACAACATCCAACAAAGGTGTCATGATTAGAAAAGTCTTCAAAATATCAAAATATTTTTTATGCTAAAGCTATAAATAGCATAATATGAATTAATGCCCTAAGGTTCACAAAGAATCGATTAAAAAATATTGTACAAATATAATTTCTTCTAACAACTAAACATTATATATTAGGTTTTAATTGAAGATGCAATTGTAACAAAAAAAATATGTTTAGTATTCATTATTATTTGTTGCAGGGAAAGTTCTATAGTAAAAATTAGACCATATTCTTTATATAATTTGATAAATGAATCTCAAGTTTAAGATTCATTTCAATTAAACGGGGGATCCTCCTTACCTAGATAAAAAATTTCTCTCCATAAGCTTATTTGAAAGCAAACATAAGCTCATGAACAAAATCATCATATTCGATGAGAACATAATATAATTAGAAACTTGTGTCATGTAAACTTGGGCCATATAATTTTTAAAAAAAGTAAATATGAAAAGGTTTTCTAGTCAAGAATAAAACTTGGCTTGTAGCACGTCTTTGCCTAAGCCCTATGTAGAATTAATCATTCAATAATGTTCCATTGATGGTCCCAACATTAATAGTTGTTGGAAGGCACAACTCACATGCATGTTGTTGAACCAGATTCAGTGTCATATATGGCTATCATGTAACATAATTCAAATCACCATGATCCAAAATTTATTTTAATCTAGAACTTAGTGCAACCATTTGACACATACACAAGAAAAGGGAAAACTATTGATACCTTTACATGGCATATTAATAGCTAAAATTAATTTAACAAAAAATGAATTATGCAAGTTTATACATGAGAAATAATGTAGAAAATACTCCAATAATCAATAAAAAATATGGTTGATACAACTTAATAATATTGTTTATTCAAATTTTATTCAACTAATAACTACAAGCATAAGCATAGTGTGCTTGTAGACTTGGCTTGGATGCACAATCATAGATGGGAAATTTGACTGATTTAGAAAATCAGAAAATACCTATGTCTGAAAGCTTAATGCACAATGTGGCTTGTCTATCCCACCTCCTTTTCCCATTGTATTACAAGTGGATAACTACATGCCTGGTGTATTTGTCCACAATTCAAGCACTCTTGAACTCCGTGGATCCTCGACTCTTGCAACAATTCTTAGCCCCTTCATTGAGTTGGGTCTATCAAGAACATAATTGATATCAAACCCAAGGGGGACCTCATAGCTTGTGACCTTATTAATTTTTCTCTTGATGTAACAATCTTTGTAGTGAAGTCAAAAGGATTTCCTTTTACAGGCAAGATCTATCCTATAGGAATCAAGAACTTATTCATGGGAGTATAATGTGAAGTCCATACTTTTATAGTATGGTGAAGTATGTCACTTCCATTGTCTTTCCCTACAAGGTTCCATTAAGCATGATTGACTAGGTTTACAGGAGTGGCCTTGTTCCTTCGTATCACTTCCCTATCTAGTGTCAACTCCATATCACGACTTATACTACATGTGGCATATACATCTAGATCACCAAGATATCCTATTGTAGTAACAAAAGAAATAGACATATTAGAAACCCGCTTGTTTGTACTATTGAAATTTATAGCAATGGCCACATTTGAAAACCCACTTGCCTTTACTCATAAGTCTATTAAAAAAAATTATGACATCAAAAACCCACTTGTCATTACTAATGAAAATTTAAAATCATGCTTATAATAAAAAACCAACTTGTCTTTGTTGATAAGTAAATTTATAGTAATTCTTAGCTTAAAAGGTAAATCTACCTGGGGACTTATTGTGGTGATAATTTGCAGATACTCCTCAATGCTCACAATCTATTGTCTGGAAACAGATGTGCACTTCTTGCAGTGGGATGACTGGTATGAGACTCTTTTATTTTTTCATGTTTAATGTCAAATCATGGTTTCCTATTATTTGGGAAGAGATTTTGGAAAAAGAATAAATCTAATTTGAAAACTAATCACTTGTAGAATCAATATTGATTTTTTTTAAGCACATAGTGATAGAAACAATTTTCTTAACAAATAGATTTTTGGCTTAAGTCATGTCACCCAGTCATGGATTTCAACTTTTTCAAGTTATCTTATAAGGAAAAGTGCTCTACCATGCTTTGACTATCGATGGGTTGGTGTCACTATCATATTTTGGAAGATACAACAATTTTACACTATTTAATAATTTTTGCATAGGAAAATGAGATTGGATTTTATTGTTGCTTATTAATTTAAGTATTTTTCCTGCTAAGAGAATCAATATTTGTTTGTCTAGGGCATTAAGTGGGTGGTTCAAAATTTTACCTTTGTTTTTGCATATTAGGGAAGACATTGTATGGTTATTTAAGAAAATATAAAATAATTCATGGTATGTTAGAATAAGTAAAATGTTTATGGAAAAAACTATGTTTTCAATTTTGTTCACATGAATGTTTTGGATCAAACTCCATGATCCATCATGGAAATGAGGAAGAATTATGGGTGGATTATAGATTGATTTCAACAAAAAGAGCCTAAGAGAAATAAGCTAGAAATAGAAAAAATAAAGAGTAAGGAGGTAAAGAAGGGTGTTGCAACATAATAGCCAAAGTCTAGGTGAGGGGTCAGGGAAAGAATGCTAACAGGATAAAAATAATGGGAGAGAGAAAATGATCAAATAAGGGGAAAAATATAAGGAACAACCTTAATGACATGACAAACTCAATGGGGGTAAGAGAAAAATTGGGTAGATTAGAAAGAGATGGATTATTAAAGGAGTGGGAAGTTTGCAACAAAGAGATAACTAATATGGTCTAGGAGGAAGTGAAATCGGTAAGTGATGAGAGGATCAGAGACAAAGGAGAGGAAAGAAGGGGGTGACAATATGGTCATGCGATAATGAAATATGTGTCTGACAGTGTGTTTCCTATGAAGAAAGTCATTTAGGAGAAATGGAATTGCTCTGCATTTCTTTGTGTTAAGGTTTCTTGTCTTGAGGATTTGGAACGTGCTTATATTGATTACATCTACCTTCCCCTAGAGTGTTTGGTGTTCAATTGTTCCACAAGGTTGGTTAGTGATTTGTATGTTTGTGGCAGTGTGGCTAGTTGTACTAGATGATATTATTCTTAGTTTCAGATGGTTACGACAATGTTGTTGAATATTTTGATGATGTTGGAATATTCTAGGATGTTGTGTAATCTTTCTACATGGTCTGCAGGATGTTTTCAAACCTGGTGAAGAGTGAATTGATTATTTGAGAGTGTTAGTGCAAGTTTGTGAAACTACTAGTTGATTCCAGTCATGTTTTAGTTTTATTTAAGTTACTTTATTGATTTCCTTAGTTTCAGCAAAAGACTCAACTGCAAATGGGTCACCCAATTAAGTTTTATTTTAATTTCAAATCTATTTTAGTTAAAGACTCAAAGTGTTGGAGTTTGATTCCCACCACTTTTTAATTAGATCCACAATTATGGGAACATCATTTCTTATTTATGTAAACTTTTAAATCATTCTAAAGGGACAAATTATGGTGTAATTTTTGTAACTACAAATAATACAATCTTAATGTGTTGTTTTTGTCTCTTGACTTTGGTGCAAATCTTTGATTTATTTATCTAAGGATTATGCCTGTGTTGCATGGATTTGGATTCAATGCCATGGTGATGGTATGTTCATTCTATTTTAATCATAATTTCTTAGTTAATGAGACCCGAGTTTAATCTATGGAATTAAGTAGGATTTTGTCCTAGATTTGTGCATGATTAATGATGTTTTGGTTGAATGAAATTTGAAAATTTTATGTGTTTGTGTTTCCTTTGAAGATTGCACTCCATTAATGGTAAATGCGTGAATGCTATTTTTGTTCATGGTTATTTTATAAGATCTTGTTTAAATGTGCATACGTAGCTGATTGGGTGTTTAATGTTGTTGTCTGATTAGAATATGTTTATATTACTTCTTACCACCCTAATTATTTTTCACTTTGTTTTATAAATGGTTCATACATTGTATGGAAAGAGCAATAAACTGATTTTAAATTTTTTATATCTTGAAATGCATTCTGTTGTTTTGAGTTTTTAATTATTAAGATTATCTTTCATGATTGCATACAATTTTCTAGTTACCTAGATTCTAAATCCCCTCGTGAAACTACATTGATCTCACAACTGTGCTACCCATGTGGTCATGACTTGGTAGAAAGAAGCATTGGAGTAGTTCTCACTAATTTTCAAGAGAGGCAATTAAACCTAATTTCCTAGCACGTTAAGTGTGACTAAAATCACCCTCAACACAAAGGAAGACTAGAGATAAGAAGAGCAATATCAAACATGTCTAGAATCAAAAGATATATTTCAAAAGACAACTTATCAAACAATGAACTACACAATGGTACCCATATTTTAATGGTTACTATTATTATTGCAATAAATTTGGACATAGAGTTGTAGAGTGTAGAAGCAGAATGAATCAAGACCTTCAATCATTTTTTGGTTAGTGTTATACATGCAATAGGTTTGATCATAAGTCTAGTGATTACAAAAGTCAGATGATGAATGGTTACAATATTGGTATGATGTTCCAATCTTTCAATGGTTATTTTTATAAATGGAATGGGTTTGGGCATAAGGATTTTGAATGCATATCTAAAATGACAAGAAGTAAGTTTGTTCAACAAGGTGTCATATGTTATAAATGGAATAAACCAAGAGGCATGACTAATTTTTGGAGAAGCAAGAATGTGAAACCCTCTGGTTCACGAAAGAAGGTTGATCCGATTGAGATGAAGAATGAGATGAACAAGATATGGAAGAAAAAGGAAGAGAATGAGGTGAAGAATGAGTTTGTGCGAAATCCTAGTGCAGATATTTTCTTTGGAAACTAGATATAGAGCATTGGCTTAGGGGGAGTTTTAGCATAAAACTTTCAGCCCCCTACCAAAGACATGATATGTCGATGTCTTCAACATACTGGTATATGTGTAGGTTGATATGATTGATCTGTTGGTGAGATATTTGATAATAAATATCTTGTGGAGATCTACGAAATGTTTTGAGGTGCTTATGATGACACGGTGAGGGTTTGACAACTTTTTTGACCTAACATTATCTACAAAAATTAATGCACATTAGGTCACTGGAAAAGTGTTTTTATTCTATCTTGCATATTGAAAATTCACTTGTGATCGAGCATTTGAAGTGGAGAGAAAATCAAGAGAGACTTGAAGCAATTCTCCAATGAATTATGCAAAACCCTATTGGAAAATTCCCAAGGTATTTATCAATTTGCTACAATACCTTAATTTGAAAGAAGTTCAAGATGTATACTCCTCGAGTTATTGATGTACTTCAGTGACCACAACCTAAGTTCTAAGAGAACCCATACAATTCTATGGAAACATATCTTGAAGGTGTATTTTCTAGGGTTTCGAGTGGTGTAATGTACATAAAGGATGTGCAAATATAAATTTATATGAAGATGGATGAGTATGACCATCTAAAGTTGGGATAATTTAAGGAAAATGTGCTAACTGGTGATGATTTCAAGATGAAACCAGAGTATGCTAGTCTAACAAAGAATAAATTGGATGTGTGGAATGAGTTTCCCAATTTTTATTATGAAGATGAGTGGGTGAAATATGTGCTTAGGAAAATACATGATAAATTCATGTGGTTGAACTTGTCACACATAGTAAAAAAGATGCAATTAGGGTTGTAACTGGTTTGTGCTCCACTAGACTAGTTTTGACATTGAAGGCGATGAAGAATGAGGTAGTGATGGAGCTCACCGATGTAAAGTTTAATAAGTGTGCCCTAATAGTGAATGATATTGATGATCCAACAGTCAAGTATGCTTCAATGATGATTGGCTATAAGATCTTCTATACAAAGAAAGATAATTTTGTATCTACCTTTGCAATACACACAACACACTGGTCAAATGGTGAAGGAAGGTTTAGACATTGATTTGTGTGAGCTCCTGAGATTGCAATTGTTGGAGAATCTACAAAAGACAAAAGAGTCAATGTACCCATTCCGGTATGGTACTCTTGTTATTTTTATTTTTTTTACTTTCTTAGAGAGTTGCTTGAAACAAAGAAAATCATATGGGTTGATAGTATTTTGGCAGCTATACAAATTAGAGATCACTTAAGGAGATTTGCAGATTTTGAGTCCCAAAAGTCAGCTTTGTGGGGATTTTTCAAAACATTTCAAGAAAAAATGCAAGAGAGATATAAGATTTTAGAAAGTGTGGTGAAAAAATACAAGAATGACATAACATTCATGGTTAGTAGAGACTGTTGCTATATGGAAGCATTTGAGCCCAAAATAGTTTTGGTTTTGGATCTTATTTATGAGGTAGCAAAAGTTGAACTTACTAGCCTTGAAGAGGTTGTATTGAGTAAACCTAGAGATCTAGCAATGGATAGGTTTGGTACTTATGAAGAAAAATTTAGCAAAGAAAACCTAGAGAAGAAAAAGAAAGATATTGTAAAGGCTGAGAAGATGAAGGCTGATTTGGAGAGAGAGTTTGGAGCCCCTAAATCCCCTGTAGAGAAATCTATAGGTGCATCTTCTCCTTCACAAATGACTCCATAGAAGTCAAGAAGGTTAGGTAGGACCTCAATTCCCACACCACATATTGTTACAAATCCTTCTAGAACTCCTCCTCTTAGAACAAATCCAACAATTGGTTCGAAGAATAAAGATACATCTAACACCTTTGTGCAATAGAAGTCTCTTAAGAGGATACAGAAAGAAAAATCATCTAAAGAAAGTATGTCAGTTGTGAATGTAGAAGAAGAACGACCCCAATTGGTCCAAAAAAGAAAGTCTCAAGTCTATTAGGAAGAGACTGATTCAAAAAGAAAGGAAAGTAATGTGGTGGATATAGAAAGTGAAAAGGAAGTAGAAAAGGAAAATAAATATTTTGTTTTTCAAAGAAGAGAAAAGAGTAAGAAATGTGAGAAGACCCCTCTGGTCCATTGTCCTATGAAGTTAGATGCATTGTTCAGTGGTATTGCAGAGTTTGGTATACTAAAGGAAACCATTGAAATGTATCTAGATGCAAATGATGAAGACAAGGAAACAATTGACGAGGCTATAGTCAAATACATGGTGACATTCACTACTGGCTAGATAAGATAGAGGATCAATTGCTAGATGATCAAAAATGTGTGTTGAATGTAAGAAGACAAGAGGCTATTGTAGAGGATGAAAAGATGAAATTTTCCTTGGAGAAGATTGGTTCCTCACTATCTCATGAGGATAGACTCAATTTTTCTAAGTTCTATAGCAAGAAATTCAGGACAAAGCAAAGAGTTAGCACTCTTATGAGCATATATAAGGAAGATATTGAGAAGTTGAGGAACGAGACACTGAAAATAGTTGAAGAGATTGATAAAGAGTTGGGAGTTCCTCTAAGTGATGAAGATACACCCCTCTCAAAAATTAATGAGCTCATTAATGAAAAAATGAGCATAAGCATGAGAAAAATGAATATGTGTTGACAGATAACACCCCTCTCGATGTGGAGATAAATACTGAGAAAAATAAAGAAGATAATAAATATTTCCCAAAGAAGAATGAAGCTCAAAATGGATAGAACTTTCCCCCTCTACAAGTGGAAAGCCTACAAAAGAATTCTCTTTCAGTGTTGATAAGGAGAAGACTAATAATAATGAAGAAGAAAGCACTAAAATTGGTGGTGAATCCTTTGGACCCTCTGGAGATTCATTAAAATATATTTTGGACATGTATTTATAGTTCAACTAGTGGTATGTGCACAACTATTGCAGATTCCTATGCAATAAGGTCAAGTGGACCTGGATAAGATTTCACCTCTACAAAAGTTGGTGAAGTATTTCATGCCTTCGCAGGGAATGATATTATTTAGACTCACTAGAAGAGTATTGAGTTGGTTGATGAAGCTGTAAAGGTGTTGCATGATGGAATTCTCAGAGTGTCTATTGACAGTTCTTTATTTGGTGTGCAAAAATTGAATTTATTGCTTGATTATTTTAAGGAGTATTCTGCTAGTTTGGAAGAGAAGATAGAGAAGGAAATGGTAAAGAAATTCAATGATAAAAGGCTTTTAGATGTTTCTGATAAGTGTGCTACTACACACACCAAGTTGCAAGGCAACTTGGAAGATGTTAAAAAGTTTTTAAAGGAAGCCAAACAATTATTTCAATTCTGTTTGAAGTGGCTAGTCTCTACAAGGAGCATTAATGATTAGATGGACTCAATTGAGTCTCAAATTTCTCAAGCCTCATTTTTTTGATCTGACAAGTGATGCAAATGGAGCTACAAGAGCTATCATTGAAAATCTACATGGTCAATTATTTCTAGTGCAAGAACAAAAGGAGAAAATAATAATGTAGTACAGTCAGCTCAAAGATATGGTAAGTGCAAGGCTTAATCCTAAAACTAAAGTTTTAGTTGATGTGAAGAAGGTTGTGTAGAAGAATCCAATGTCTAGTTCTTCAAAAGAAGGAGAAGACCTCCATGTTTAGTTTGAAAATCAAAATGTCTTATTATTTCCTTCACCAAGAAGGATTGGGAGGTAAACCTTACAAAACTAGAGGTGTCATATTAGGGTACTTTACCCTCATCTAGTTAAGGTGTACATTTTTTATTTGTATATACAATTTTCTGATTTCAATGTACATATGCGAAGTTAGTAGATGGAGTTGTGGCACATTTTTGGTGATGGATAATATAGAAAGGGGAAGTAAAGTAGATAGGGGGATACTCTCATGTAAATATGTCAGTAAGGGAGAGTAAAGAAGAGAAATATCTTTTTGGTACCCTTTTCCCTTGATGTCAAAGGGGCAGAATGTTTTGAAGAGTGTTTTGGAGAAGTATGTTGCCATCAATGATAAATGGGGAAATTGTTGAAAATATGAGCATGATGGTGTATGGTGTTATAATTGATGGAAAAACATTGTAGAAGTGATGGTATATCAGTATGTATGTTGTCTAGAAGAAGATCAAGTGTATTGAAGAATTGGCTAAGTCCAGGTGTGCATTTTTAGTATTACAGAACAATTTTGTGGTTTGCATTGCTTTGTAGTGCATCATCTTGTCATGCGATTTGAATATAATAATGGTACGTGTTGAAGCAATCTATATGTAGAGTTTTAGGGTTATTTGTCTTCTACAACTAAAGATATTGATGTCTAGAAGGAAATGGTAAAGAAATTCTTTGATAAAACCCTTTTTGATGTTTTTGATAAGTGTGCTACTACACACACCAAGTTGCAAGGCAACTTGGAAGATGTTAAAAAGTGCTTGAAGGAAGCCAAATAATTATTTCAATTCTGTTTGAAGTGGCTAGTCTCTACAAGGAGCATTAATGATTAGATGGATTCAATTGAGTCTCAAATTGCTCAAGCCTTAGTTTTTTTGATCTGACAAGTGATGCAAATGGAGCTACAAGAGCTATCATTGATAATCTACATGGTCAATTCTTTCTATTTCAAGAACAAAAGGAGAAAATAATAATGTAGTACAATCAGCTCAGAGATATGGCAAGTGCAAGGCTTAATCCTTTAACTGAATTTTTAGTTGATGTGAAGAAGGTTGTGTAGAAGAATCTAGTGCCTAGTTCTTCAGAAGAAGGAGAAGACCTCCTTGCTCAATTTGAAAATCAACATATCATATTATTTCCTTCACCAAGAAGGATTGGGAGGTTGGAAAGAAGGATTGGGAGGTAAACCTTACAAAAATAAAGGTGTTATATTAGGGTACTTTACCCTCATCTAGTTAAGGTGTACATTTTTTCTTTGTATATGCAATTTTTTGATTTCAATGTACATATGCGAAGTTAGTAGATGGAGTTGTGGCACATTTTTGGTGATGGATAATATAGAAAGGGGGAGTAAAGTAGATAGGAGGGCTACTCTCATGTAAATATATCAGTAAGGGGGAGTAAAGAAGAGAAATATCGTTTTGGTACCCTTTGCCCTTGATGTCAAAGGGGGAGAATGTTTTGAAGAGTGTTTTGGAGAAGTGTGTTGCCATCAATGATAAATGGGGAAATTGTTGGAAACATGAGCATGATGGTGTATGGTGTTGTAATTGATGGAAAACCATTGTAGAAGTGATGGTATATCAATATGTATGTTGTCTAGAAGAAGATCAAGTGTATTGAAGAATTGGTTAAGTCCAAGTGTGCATTTTCAGTATTACAGAATAATTTTGTGGTTCGCATTGCTCTGTAGTGCATCATCTTGTCATGCGGTTTGCATGTAATAATGGTACATGTTGAAGAAATCTATATGTAGAGTTTTAGGGTTGTTTGTATTCTACAAATGAAGATATTGATGATAGTGTATTGGGCTTAGTAGCGGAAAAGTTGCAAGTGTAGAGTGCATATTGGAATGATTTGCATTCCACCATATATGATTATTATGATTTGCAATTTTGAATAAGTATTTGAGGATGTCAAAAGTGTATACACTCCAAGTGGAAATTGATTTGGGGGTTTGTGTGTTGGGTTGTGGATGAATAGTCGGTTCATTCCATTATTGCCTCACCGATTTTTCTATGAGGTTTCGACCTAACGATTTTGGGGTCGTGCAGATTTGAATTGTGTAAGTAACAGATTTATGAGAGTGACTATAGGTTACGTCGACCTATTTTGGTGAAGAACACATTTTGGTTCCTTTCACAAGGTATGTGTGATGGAGTTTTGGGATGACAGGTCATGGTGTTACACGGTTCATGCCATTAGGCTGACCTAATTAATGATATGAGTGTTTGTGGTATATATCTAGAAGGTTGATTTAGTGTGTGAATGATGAAAGTATAGATTGCGAAAGAGATGTGATGTAGAGTGAAGTGTGAAAGGTGATAGTAGTGAAGTATGAAGTGTGTAAATTCAATTTTTTGAGCTTAATTGGAACTATATCTTTGACATGTTGTAGATGCATTCTTAGCAGTTCAAAATCTAGCAGTGAGCCATTCTTCTATTCTCTTTTCTATTCTAGATAGTGAGTCCTTTGGGTAGTGAGCCCTTGGCAGTGATTCATTCTTTTTGGATAGTGAGTCCTCCATTTTGTAATCCATTATAACCGGTTATAATATATTGTGAGCTAATCCTCACCGTGGTTTTCCCTTTCAAAAGTTTTCCATGTAAATTTTGTGTTCTTGTGTTTATTGATGTGATGCATTCTTTAGTTGTTCCTTTTCATTTCTACAAGTTTGATGAGATGCTTTGAATGCATGTTTAAGTTGATGAAGTTAATGAATTTCAGTGAATACTGATTCAACCCCCCTCTTAGTATTCTAGGTATTCAAAAATTTATATCATCTTGTCTAAGGCTATCCATGGAGGTGGGAAAACCAAAATGAGAGTTTTATTGAGGCAAACTCCTATACAACCGCCCAACCCCTCTCTTTGGTCTTACATGTGTAGGTATAGGTGAAGGAGTTGTTTGGAGGGAGTCTTTGATCTCGTTGAATGTATTTGGTAATATTCTAAACTCTCCTTTGTTATCTAAATCATTTAAGTTCATTTAGTATTTATATTCCATTTATTCCATATTCATTGTGTAGTCATATTTCATAGTCTTTAATACCTAGAACATTGTACAAAATATTTTATGTTTCTTTGTGGCAAATTTTGTAATCTTTTCGTACATGACACTAGTGTGATGTGTTGTCGTTTGATAGCTATGTGTTTTTCCTAGACAAAAAGCTCATCAAGCTGCCCAAGAAACCTCTAAGCTCTATACTTTCAATTTTTGAGACTTAAAGAGTTTAGATAATTTATGTGTTCTATTAAAACACACATTTAGTTTAGTGGGTAAAATTAAAGGTCGTAGATACCTAAAGGCTTACCTGAGTGGAGGGTTGAAACTTGAATGCTCGAAGGATTTGATGATTATTCTTTGTAGTAGTACATTTTTCATACTTTACAAAAATATATAACAATAATCCTAAAAAATGGGTCAACGTGAAAAGGGTATGAATACTTTGATGCCTTGCCTTGTTCTCAAATACCTTAGGAGAGAGCAAGAGTCATACATACAAGAATAGCTAGTCTAGGGAGTAAGTAAAAGATTAGGAATACAATATATAACATAAAATGTATGAGAATTAAGATTAAATCTACATAAAATTATATAAAAATTACATTCGCAAGTGACACAAACACATAAATAAAATATATTCAAATTGATTTTATAGTGTCAAATATGAACTTATAAAGCTATTTATTTTCAATCACTCAAATACCTACCAATTACCCACCAATAACTAAGAAATACCCAAACAACAAACTATTTAACTAACAAAACAATAATACATAACCATAAATCAACTATGTGATGTAACATTTCTAACATTCCCCAAATTGCATCATATTTTAACCATCCAATTTATTTATTTTTAAGTCCACTAGTTCTCTAATTCATTCATGAACGTCTTAGTCATCTCGAAGTGTTAGCCAATTGTTAAACTGTAGTAAAAGTTGTGAGTTTTTCCAATTACATCTGCTCTGTTATATGAGGTATAAGAGCATAGAAAAGGCATGTAAGTTGTTGGATAGATTACCTAAAGGGGCACGGTCTCAATAATTCATTTTTTGTTCTATACCAAAAGAGGCTCCTTGTTTATGGAGAGTTCTAATAAATTGGCATTCAAAAAGTCATCCTCAAGAGACAAATCCAAGAATCAAGAGAAATAAATTCAAAGGGTGAAGTCTCAAAGGAGAAATGATAAATTATATAGGAAACCTAAGTGGATTGGCTAATTACAAATAGAAAGGAAAAATATGCTAACATCCTTACATGTTTGAAGTCTCGTGATGGTTAACTTAAGGATACGAGAAGGGAGCTTCAATAATTGTAGATGAGGGTTCATCTGGTTGATATTTCTTCAATTTTCAAAAGGAATCTTCCTCAAAGTAAAATGGTAGCCAAAGCTAAAGCTATAAAGTCTAATAGAAGTGCAAGTTTGCTGATTTGAGGATGGTATTCAAAGGAATGGTGGTTTGAAATTTGAATAGAAGCAGTATGCTGAAATGTTCTTTTGATGTCGGACTATCTATATCTAGAGGAAATTTTATTGAAACTATTCCATGGTAGTGGTGCATATATTACTTCCAACTCATCTAGAGTAAGGAAGCATAAAAAGGAATGAAACCTAGTTGTTGCACACCAGTCAGGGACAGTTATTGAAAGGGCCTATAACTATGCTCCATGGGGACGCGTCCCCTATGGTTTTTACCTGTTTCTTGTATCGGGTACGAAACGGGGACGCGGGTACGGCTAGGAAACGTACCCTGGTCGTGCCCCTTTTCCCTCCAAGTACCCAGTACTTCTAGGGGACTTGGGTACTGCTAGCAGTACCCAAAACTGCCTAGCCATACCCCGACCGTATCGGGTATGGCTAGCAGTACCCTATGACCCAACAAAAAAAAAATGTTTGTTTTTTAAAAAAAGTCAAAGTTTTTTAAAAAAAATAAAGCTATGGGCGGGCCCACAAGGGACGCCCCATCACACTTGACCTAATGTAAGTGACATTTAAGCTTCAAAATGAGAAAAAGTAACTCATTTTTACTTTTCCATTTGTGAAGTGAAGGAAAGGAAAATAGGAGCAGCTAAGTGAAGGAGAAAACAACAGGTTGGAGAGGAGCTTAGGGCATCATTTCAACATATTAGAGGTATGTTTTTCATCTTTTTTTTGTATTTTCTATTTCTTTTTAATTTTTGCAAGATTTTTTTAAGTTTTTCAACACATAAGAAGGGCATTGTGGGTTTATTTTTATTTTTTTTCAACTTGCAGCTCTTTGAATTTAAGAAACAATCATGAGTAGCAATAGTGATAGTGAAAGTGATGATCATGATATTGAAATTCAAATGCAAGAAATAACTCAAACTCAAAGAACAGGAAATAGACCTAGAAATAGTGCAACTGCAAACATTGGGGGGTGTTCAGAGAGTGGGAGTGGAGTAGGGTCAGCAAGTTCAAACCGATTTAAATGTCCATCTGAAACCCTCAAAAAATGGGAAAACGGCCCATTTAACCCCCAAAAGCCTCTACTACAATTTGCAACAAGAGTTGATAAAGATAAGAAAAAAAATTCGGGGGTTAGTAGATTATGGGAGTGTCATTTGTGCCACAAACAATACTATGGCAGTTATACGAGAGTTTATTGCCATCTTTTGTGGATTGGTGGTCAAGGGGTGAAAGGGTGTAGAAAAATAACCCAACAAGAAAAAATTGAGGCAACTAGATTGCATATGGAGGGGAGGCATTAAAGAAAGGGGTTTCAATTGAGATTTTGCAGCCTAGTATGGGAATGCCTACACCATCAGTGGATGTTGCTTCAGCTTCTCAATCTCATGTGGGGGAGGATTCTACTAGAGGAAAGAAAAGAAGTATGCATGTTGCTGATATATTTAATGTTACAATAAAAGATGGGGCTGATTCCTCTATTGCCAAGTTTTTTTATGCTAATGCCATACCATTTCATGTCTCACGTTCACCATATTTTAAAAAAATGTTCAAAGATATAATAGTTGTTGGTCCCTCATATGTTCCACATGGAGAAACTAAGCTACACACTCTACTTGATAAAGAGTACTCCAAGGTGAGTATTTTGATGGAGGATATGAGACAAACATGGTTGACAGATGGCTGCTCCATAGTCATGGATGGGTGGACCGATATCAAACATCGGTCACTCATCAATCTTATTGTGACTAGTACAACAGACTCTTATTTTCTTAGAGCTAAAGATTGTTTGGGAAAAAGGAAGGATGCAACCTTCCAATTTCAGATTTTGAGAGATGCTATAGAGGAGGTTGGAGCCTCTAATGTTGTGCAGGTATTGATCAGAGATTCACATTTTGATTTTCTTTCTTTCTTATTTTTGATTTGGAATGCGAGACATCATCTATAAATTAAAAAAATTATTAAATTGATATCTATACTAATCTCATATCAACTTGATGATATTCCATTGCCAGGTAGTGACCGATTCAACCCATGTGTGTAAATTAGTTGGATTGATGGTGGAGAGTGCTTATAAGCACATTTTTTGGACCCCTTGTTGTGTGCATGCATTGAACAATACCTTGAAGGAAATTGGGAAGATAGATTGGGTGAAGGCAGTGGTTGCAGAGGCTAGCGAGGTGCAAATGTTCATTTGCAACCATCAGACTTCACTTGCTTTGTTCAGAACATTTTCAAGGAAGGAATTCCTCAAGCCCGTGGAGACTAGATATGCCACCTACTTCATTTTATTGGAGAGGATGGTTGAGATCCAAGAGGCTCTACAAATAATGGTGGTCAATGTAGAGTGGGGTAGATGGCATGAGTCAAGCACACCAGAGGGAAAAAGGGTGAAACAAAACATCCTTGATGATGACTGGTGGTCCACAACGAGGTAAGAAAATTGGCATTGCTGATTTTATTATTGTGATCCTAATAAAATGTTGCTTCCTAAATGTGAGATGTTAGATAAAACTAATAGTGCAATAAAGAGAAACAACAAGATAATAGGGCACCTCAATGATTAGCCTAAGAAAATGAACAATATGAAAGCAAGATGAACAAGTAAATTGCTGTTATACCTTCATGTTGTTGCTTCCTTGGTTGGCCCTTGATGTTGAAGCCTTGTGTGCTCCTTGGATGGCAATGAAAATGAAGTGGATGCAAGATGAATTGATGCAATAAGGATGCTAAAATGGATGAGAGATTGAATGGCAATTTTGCAAGAGTTTATTTGCAAAAGATTTGATCCTTTTTAAAATGAGAGAAATGAGGGGTATTTATAGGCTAATTGGAATTCTCTAGAGAATTCAACGGTTGGGATTGATCCAACAAAGATCAAGATGAAGGGCTATGGTGAGTTGAGGACTCACAAGCCCTCACATCTTGACATGTGGAATGTGAGATGTCTTAGGGTGGAGTGATGTGGAAATGAGGTGGAAGGGAAATACATGAGGTGGATCTTGGGGGATGAGAAGATTCTTTGGAGGAATAAAAGTGAATTAAAAATTCACAATGATTAGAAGAATCTAGTGGATAAGAGAGTGTCTCCAAAAAGCTGGAGATTTGTCACATGTGGGTGATGTGACAAGTCCAAGGTTCTAGAAGCCCTTGGCACATGTGAAGTGACAAGTCAAGGCTTCTAAGAATCTTGCATGGGGGATGGGGAAGACCTTGGAAAGATAAAAGTGAATTAAAAATTCACATGGGGAAAAGAGGAACCTTGGGCAAATAAATGTGAATTAAAAATTCACATGGGGAAGAGAGTCCAGGCTAAAAATGGTAAGTGGGAAGGTTGACTAGAAAAGGTAAGCCAAATGTGGCTAATGATTCTGATTAAGGTTGTGCAAACACAGGATTAAGGTAATTAATGAGAGATTAGAGGCAAGTGGGAGATTATGGAGGATGTGACACTTAATCAAGATTAAGTGGTGCACATCCTAATCACAGATTAATTCATTTAATCCAAATTAGACAAGGAGAGAGAAAAAGATGAATTAAAAATTGGTTTTAATTCAAATGAGTTAAAAGACTAAATCAAATAATTTGTCATATTTATTTAATTTAGAGAAGAAAATGGGGTAAGGAAAAATATTTAATTTATTTAATTAGATACTTTAGGAACCTTAGGCAGAAAATTAAATAATGATTAAATACATTATTTAATCACTATTAATGGAATAGATGAATAAAGTAGACAATTTTGATCATATGGAAGTGATCAAATTTGGATGTCTACATTTTGCCACTCTTCGAAGTATCGTTAGAATAATAGTGCTTCGAAGAAAAGAAAGTGCAGATGACTAGAAGAAGTGACTGAAAGAGGATGCCCCAGCGTGGGGAAGAGGATCTGAGTCGTTCAATTAATGAGGAATGGATGAAGATGCCCCAATCATAGAAGGTGTTGATTATGGTCGAAAAAAATGGTAAATGTGAAGGGTAGGTAGGCCCCCTCGAGAGGGCGACGGGGGAAAAGAGAGGGGTCCCCGGTGACCTCTCGATAGGAAGAAACAGATGGTATAGTTGGAAAGAGGGAAAAAAATAGGCAAGTTTTCCTTTTGAACGAAGTCAGTCAGACAAACGGGGTGCAAATGGCGGCACCAGGAAGGAAAGGGATTAGTTAGAGGAATAAAACGGTAAATAAAAGGTAAAAATACCTTTTAAAAGGGGAGGGAAAAGAGAGGGGTCCCAAAAAAATCTCTTAATAGAAAGAAATGGAGGTTATGGTTGGAAAGAGCTCTTAAAAATAAGCAACTTTTTCTTTTGAACGAAGTCGATCCGACGCACGGTTTGCAAATGGCAGCCCCGGGAAGAAAAAGGATAAAAAGTATTGCAGAGGGGCGAATGTGCCCCACTACAGAAGGGGCTAGTTCACCCCGGAAGGTGAGTTCACCGCGGGAGGGCGTGTTCGCCCCAAGAGGGCGGATTTGCCCCGGGAGGGTGGATTCGCCCCGAGATGGGGCGAGTTCGCCCCGAGAGGGCGTGTTCGCCCCGGGATGGGGCGAGTTCGCCTAGAGGGCGGGTTCACCCCGGGAGGGCGTGTTCGCCTCGGGATGGGGCGAGTTTTCCTCGGGAGGGCGGGTACACCCCGGGATGGGGCGAGTTCTCCCCAAGAGGGCGGGTTCATCCCGGGAGGGCGTGTTCGCCCCGGGATGGGGCGAGTTCACCTCAGGAGGGCGGGTATGCCCCGGGATGGGGCGAGTTCGCCCCAAGAGGGTGGGTTCGCCCCGGGAGGGCGTGTTCACCCCGAGATGGGGCGAGTTCACCCTGGGAGGGTGGGTACGCCCCGGGACCGAGCGAGTTTACCCTGGGAGGGCGGATCCGCCCCAGCCGGCCAAGGGCGGGTCCACCTCGCTGTAGGGGGCTTTTCCGCCCCACTGCAGGCCGAGGGTGGGTTCGCCCCAGTAGGCCGAGGGCAGGTTCGCCCCGCTGCAGGGGGTGGATCCGCTCAGCTACAGACCGAGGGCGGGTTCGCCCCGGCAGTCCAAGGGCGTGTCCGCCCCACAAGCAGGAGAAAAGAGGGAGGGGGAAGAGGAAAGAAAGAAAGAGAAGAAGGAAAGAAAGAAAGTGAGGGGAGGAGGAAGAAGGAGGAAGAGATGGGGGAAAGGATGAAAGATGAGATGAGGAAAGGGGATATGAAAATGATGATGTAAGTTCATGGATAAGAAATGATGATAAGCGATGGGAGATAAAGGCGAGCACAAAAGAAATATGATGGCGAGCACAAAAGAAATATGATGTTGCCCCAAGCAAGCTGCAGAAGTGCAGATACGCCCTCTGGATTGCTACAAAAGTGCGAATACGCCCTCTGGATTGTTGGAGAAGTGCGAATACACCCTCCAAATTGCTGCATAAGTGCGAATACGCCCTCTAATTGCTATAGAAGTGCGAATACGCCCTCTGGATTGCTGCAGAAGTGCGAATACGCCCTCTAATTGCTGCAGAAGGGCGGATGAGTGATGAAAGATGAAGGGATGTGGGAAAAGATGAGAGATGAGATGATGAAAGGGGATATGAAGACGATGATGTCAGTTGATGGATAAGAAATGATGATAAGTGATGAGAGATAAATGTGAGCACAAATGGATTCGAGGACACATATGATGTTGTCCCAGTCAAGTGACAAGCCAGGTTGAGTGGATGGTTGATGGAGTGTTGTTTGATAAGGACATGAGACATCCCAAAACAACACAAGGATGGGGAATGACACATCCTGATGAGGATGAGGATGAGGATGAGTGTTGTTGATGAGGGGATGATACATCCCAAAACAACACAAGGATAGGGAAAGATACATCCGGATGAGGATAAGGATGAGTGTTGTTTGACGAGGGAATGATACATCCCAAAACAACACAAGGATAGGGAAGGATACATCCCGATGAGAGTGTTGTTGATGAGGGAAGGATACATCCCAAAACAACACAAGGATAGGGAAGGGTACATCCTGATGAGGGTGTTGTTGATGAGGGAAGGATACATCCCAAAACAACACAAGGATAGGGAAGGGTACATCCCAGAGATGATAATGATGATGATGATGAGGATGATGAGGATGATTTGATCAAGGCTTGTAGCAAGGCTAAAACGAAGAGTGTGATTAGATTATTTGAATGGATGAGGATGGGGGAGATATGCAAGATGATGGAATCGAAAATGAAATGCAATCCTAATGCAATTTTCCATCCATAGAGCACTGATTTTTGTTATAGCATAAGACACCAGACACCGGGCGTCGGGGTATGTAAACCAAGATGGATTAGTGTCTAATGCATAAAACAAACATAACAGACAAGAAGGCTATTCCAACACCCCAAAGTCATAAAGACAGTGGTTGGGCCTAGTATTGGGATAACCACAAGCACAAAAGGATGCCCCAGCATAACACAAGACCGCAAGAGTCTTGGTGGGTACTACGTGGGACAACCAAGAAGACAAAAACATAAAAAAAGATCAAGATACACCCCTATGTTTACTAGTCAAAGCACACCATGATATGATAGATCAAGGTGACCATGACAAGTGATTATAGGGAGCTCAAATGATAAACAATAATCCAAAAGTACCAATAGATAGTAATCAATTACAAGCATCCTTTGCCATAAGATCCCAGGGATGCATGGGGTTGATGTGGTCTGTTAGGAAGGATGCATCCTGTTAAGACCGATGATGGATACTAAGCTAAAGTGACCTAGATGACGCAGGATAATTGCCATTGGATAGATTTCTTGATATGAGGAGACCTTGTTTGTGAAGAATCAACGATGATAGGGACATACTTGATGACACGACAAGACGACATGATGACAGGATGATAGGACAAAAGGCAATAAAAACCCTAAAGACCTAGGGGCTCAAGGGTTGATCAAAGATCAACCGTGCCTACGTGAAAGCGCAGAGCCCTCGTAGTTCGATAAGAGACCATGGATAAAAGCGGAAAGAAGAAAATGAAGACCTCGATGGAGGACAATGATCAGATGGAAAAAATGCCCAGGGGGCGGACCAAATGATTGACTTTGTCTACGTGAAAGCGCAGGGGCCACGTAGCTCGACACAAGGCCAAAGATAGACGATGGAAGAGACAAGACAAACAAAAGATAGAACCCCGGGGGCGGATCAAACGACCGACCTTGCCTACGTGAAAGCACAGGGGCAACGTAGTTCAACTAGAGACTGATGACAGACAATGGATAAGGGATGATGAGATGACCAAGATAAATGGATAAAATGATGGAGTGGATATGATGAGCCAGGATAGGCCGCAAGATTGGATAGAACGATGGTTGATATGTGTAAGATATGTAGGATGTGAAGCTCAGGGATGGGATAGGTAATTCAGATCATTAGAATATGAATTTGAGAGGTGAGACGATGGATAGATGAGCAATGAAGATGTGAGAAATAGATAGGAGGGACGAATGACGATGTGAATGGCATTGGGTTGCATGCGGGTAGCCTAAAGCTAGTTACCAATGACAAGGGATAATAGAGGGAAATGGATGGATGGATAAGAAGATGCTAGGATAGGTGGATAGATGATGGATAGATGAGTGATGAAGATTGGAAAGATGTGAGAAAGAGATAGGAATGATGATAGTGAAATATCAAGTCATTGGATTGCATGAGGGTAGCCTATAGCTAGAGACCAATGACAAGGGATTATGAGATGGAAGGAAAAGAAGATGCTAGGATAGGTGGATAGATGATGGGTAGATGAGTGATGAAGATTGGAAAGATGTGAGAAATAGATAGGAATGATGATAGTGAGGTATCAAGTCATTGGATTGCATGAGGGTAGCCTATAGCTAGAGACCAATGACAAGGGACTATGAGATGGAAGGAAAATGGATGGATTGATAAAGATGGGGAGATAGAAATATTCTAGGATATATGGATAGAAGGATAAGGATTCGGAAAGATGACATGGATTACTGGGTAGATAAACGGATGAGGAGATAAGGATGAAAAGATGGAAAAGGACTTGTGGATGGGTAGATAGGAAGATAAGGATAGGGAGATGGATTGGATGTTTAGATAGATGAATGGGAAGATAAGGATGAAATGATGAAAAGGACTATGGGATGAGAGGATGGGGAGATGGAGAAGATTACCTAGTGGAATGGATGGATGATGTCTCCAAGGACCCAATTGCAAATAAGGAGATGCCCCCACTCTATATGTGTCATGCATGACGAGGCAAGATGGGTGGATAAGGGAGTGAGATGGGCAATGGAAGATAGATAGAGGTGGATAAGTAATATGATAGTGTATGGATGGGAATATACGCCAAGAGGTGTCCAAAGCATGTATATAGGTTTGCCCCTACATTTATCAAGATCACAAGGAAGATGGAGGGAGTGGGATAAATGGGATAGGATGGATATGATGCGGAAGATAGGCAGATGGAGGAGATGGAGGAAAGGAATGCGTAAGTGGATGTTGCCCCCAATCGTGGAAGGAGACTAGATGGGGAATTTATGCATGATGCTTGTTTGCCAAGTTTTCATCATGGTACGTATCCAAGGCGCTTGTTTTCCAAGTTTTCACCATTGGATGAATGATTTTCTCTTTATTATTTTTTTTGTTTTTTTGTATTTTTCTGATTTTTTAGCTCTTTTTTGGAGTAGGATGTGGATGAAGATGGATAAAGATAGGGAGATGGATATGCAGATTTTAGAGGACAATTGATAAGGATAGGGATGAAGGACTTACGCATCAAGTTCCATATGAGGTAATAAGAGCCCATGTTTGAAGTGACTATGCGGATGTTGGTACAACCTTATTAGACTGGATGGTTTATGCAAGAGGATGGATTAAAGGAATTTGATGGGGGATATAGGGGGGATAGTGGATGGGGTGTTTAAAAGTGTATGGATGGAATGATGGAGTGGATGTGTGATAGGGGATTGTGTTCAGGACCAACATTGACACATGTGGTGGATGCGAAAAGATAGGTGGATGAATGGATGGAGAGTGTGACGATAATGGAGGCATTGGGATAGTGAATTTTGGGATGTAGGGACCCAAAACAGATTTAGGAGATGGAGGAGGTGAATGATTTTGTGGGGAAATAACAACTTTGGATATCGTTATTGAAGGTATGGCACCTTTTTTCTTTGGGATCCACATGGTTTTTATTCTTGCTTCGGTGGGCCTTTGTGGCCTTTTGGATTGATTTGGATTTTGGACTCGATTTTTCTGTTCTTCAACATGTCTGTGGAAGGGGACATGAGGAGCTTTAGATTCATGTGGATGTTTGGATTTATGTATTGTTTCTTTGGTATCCAAAGTTCTTTTAGTAGCAAGGGGATAGATGCGAGGAGATGGATGATGGGGAGCGATGGAAGTAGGAATTTGATGAGGAAGTGTGGATGGATAATATGTAGGTATGTGCCTTTGTTGATCCTGATTAGGAGTTATGAAGGTAGGATTTTTATGCTGTGTACGAGGGAGAGGGGGTGGATGAATAGGATAAGATGGAGGGGGTGATTTTGGGATGTAAGGACCCAAAATAGATTGTGTATATGGAGGATGTGTGGGTTTTGATGGAGGTATATAAGAACCCATAGTAGATGGAGGATTAGCAACAATGGATGGAGGGACATAAGGACCCAAAATGGATTGAGAGAGTGAGGGAGGAAGATGGATGGTTGTTGTAGGTAGTATGATGGAGGAGGGGGGATGGCGGCATATGACTTGGTAGAACGATGGGAAGTACCTCTTGTGCCTTTAGAAGAGGATCGTTTAGGATGTACGAAGGGTGTACCAACATCTTTAGAGTGCGGGTTTTGGGAGATATATCCAAGACCATGTGTGCCTGGATGTTCTTTGACTTGGATGGGCTCTAAAGTACCTTTCTCATGAAGGCCTAAACCTTTTCCTTGATAGTTCATGTTTTGTAGCATGTGATTTATGGTAGGATGCTTATTTTCTTGGAAGCATGATGCGAGCACATTAGTAGGTGGAAGAGGAAAGGTGGTGCCTATACTTTGTTTTGCTTCTGCAAGAAGACCACCATGGATGCATGTAATATTACCAAGGTGATACAAAAGTGGCATTGGGATGGTAAGACTAGAGGGCGATGAAGGATCATGCGATGGAGATGAGGGGATAGCCGCATCAGGAGGAATGAGTGATAAGGGATCATGAGAGGAATTGGGAAGTATGATGGGATCTAGATTTATGGCAGTGGGTGATAAGGGCTCATGAGATGGAGGATTGGATCTTGAATGCAAAGGGGATCATGGGATGGAGTGGAGGAGATAGTGTGATCTTGAGATGGGGTGGATGGAAGGATAGGATCATGACTTGGTTGAGGATATGGATCATGAGATGAAATGGATGGAGGACTATGTTCTTGAGATGGAGTAGATGGGGTGGAGTGATCTTGATTTGGAGGAGGGGATATGCTTGTATGCTCTGGATCAAGCGCTTGGCATGACTCATCTTGTGTGGGATGTATGATTATTGAAGAGTGTTGGAGGGACTCCTCAATTGGGGGAGAGAGAGGAGGATGGAGGATTCATGAAGGTCATTGGATTGAAGTTTGTGAATATTAGGACTAGGAGGAAGGGATTGGATGTCTTCAATGGATTCGGTGGATCTAGTAGTAGAATATGGGGATTCGATGGATTCGATGGGTTTGACCAGCTCAATCGTTTGCATGGTGGTAGGAATGGTGATGAGAGGGATAGGTGTAGGATGGAGAAGGGCCTCATCACCAATGATAGTACGTGATAAAGTGGGAGGGCATGGTGTCTCTTCTTGCATGAGTCCTTGGGCGACTTTTGGAAGAGACGTAGGATTAGGTAGAGTGATGGGAATGGATGGTGGATTAGGATTAGGGATTGGTGGATTAGGATTAGACGTGGGGATGGGATTGGATGTAGGATTAGGAGGATAAGGATTAGATGAAGGGATGGGAATGGATGTAGGACTAGGAGGAGATGGAGGATTAGGATTAGATGAAGGGATGGGACTAGATGGAGGACTAGGATTAGATGAAGGGATAGAAATGGATGGAGGATTAGGATTAGATGAAGGGATGGGACTAGATGGAGGACTAAGATTAGATGAAGGGATAGAAATGGATGGAGGATTAGGATTAGATGAAGGGATGGGATTGGATGTAGGACTAGGAGGAGATGGAGGATTAAGATTAGATGAAGGGATGGAACTAGATGGAGGACTAGGAGGAGATGGAGGATTAGGATTAGATGAAGGGATGGGATTGGATGTAGGACTAGGAGGAGATGGAGGATTAAGATTAGATGAAGGGATGGAACTAGATGGAGGATTAGGATTAGATGAAGGGATGGGATTGGATGTAGGACTAGGAGGAGATGGAAGATTAGGATTAGGTGTAGGACTAGGAGGAGATGGAGGATTAGGAATAGATGTGGATATGGGATTGGATGTAGGACTAGGAGGAGATGGAGAATTAGGATTAGATGTGGGTAGGGGATTGGATGTAGGACTAGGAAGATATGGAGGATTATGATTAGATGAAGGGATGGAAATGGATTAGGACTAGGATGAGATGGAGGATTAGGATTAGATGAAGGGACGGGACTAGATGGAGTACTAGGAGTGGTTGGAGGAGATATAGGATTATGATTAGATGGAGGATTAAGATATAATGCGATGAAAGGGAGAGTGATGTAGGAAGATGTGGATGTTGGATTAGATTGGGATGGGGAGTGATAGTAGGAAGATGTAGATGAAGGATTAGAATGGGGAGATGTGGAATTAATGTAAGGGTATGGGGATGGGGATGGGGGATTGTGATAGGAAGGTGTGGATGTTGGATTAGAATAGGAGGATTGAGGTGGTGAACCATTGTAGGAGGACATGTATGGTGGGTTGGCGTAGGAGGATATGGATGGTAGATTAGGATGAGAGGATTGAGATGGTGGATTAGGATAGGAGGAATATTCATATGGGGGATTGTGATAGGAATGTGTGAGTGTTGGATTAGGATGAGAAGATTGGGATGTGGGATTAAGGTAGAGGTATTGGGATTGATGATGATGAGGATAAGAGGAAGTGGATGCTAGATAGGATAGAGGTTGAAAGGGAGGACATGATGAATATGTCGATGGTGAGGATGTTGGATATCCCTTGTCAAGGGTAACATAAGAACCGTTATTAGATGTGGATGAAGGCATGGTGGGATAGTTTGAAGAAGTAGTGGGATTTTGGGAGGCGATTGGAGAGATCTTGCTAGAAATGATAGCGTCAAGAGGATCTATATAACAATCTTCATGATCAACAAGATTTTCGTTATCGTCATCAACGGAGTTAGGATTCCTCTTGACTACTATTATTGGTCGTCTGAGAGGGGGATAAAGATTCATGATGGATATAGATTAGAAGGAAGGAATAGATGATGGATAGACAACTATGATGGATTGAAAGCTAATATGGGGATTAGATGAAAGCTCAGATTGGGATTGAATAAAAGCTCAGATTAGGATGATGGGATTAACGCTCAGATTATAACTGAATTGGGGCTTAGATTGGGATTGGATCATAGGATATGATAGGATTGATTTGAAAACATGATCATGGGTTTTAACTAGAGGACGTAAGGTGTTGACAATCAGATTTTTGCCAAATTTGGCAGTTTTCAAAAATTGTCAAATTTTGCCATTTTAGGAAACTTCGTAGGCATACGTTTGAAAGTTCAGTTTTTTCCACAAAATACCCAATACTAAGATAGGATGAATTGCCAACTAACATCGAAAATATGAGACATGCATTCAAAGTTATTAACGAAACAGTTCGTCAAAAACTGGAAAATTAAAAAAAAAAAATGCTAATTTGTGATTTTGAGGGTCAAGATGAAAGTTTGAGGCTCCTAATGCAACCACCCATAAAATTTCAGCCAAAACCCACATCTAAGTCAAAAGTTATGGCCTTTGGAAGTTTTGGCATAAAAATCAAAAATTTCAAAAATGAAGTCTAGATGACTGGGATAGATGATTTGATGATAGATATGGACTCCAATGATGTTCTAAGAAGCACTTATGCAGTTTGGTCGATGAAACGTTGATTTTCAGAAAATGTTGACGGATCCTCGGAACAGGGAAACGGCCACTAGGAATGGGTAATCAGATATTCAGATTGGATAGATAGATGGTCGGGAGGGATGAACGGGGGCTTATAATGGCCAAATAAAGGTTTGGATTGGTCAAATGAGTGTTCAGGATGATGGAATGGTCAAACGGAGGCTTCGGGGGTTCGAACGGGGGTTCAAAATGATCAAACAGGTGAAATTGGCCGTTTAGCGGGGCGTATTCACACTTCTACAGAAAAAGCTGGAACAGAGGGCAAGGTCGCCCCTCTGCAGTAAAAAGGCTGAAACAGCAAAGGGCAGATTCGCCCCTCTGCAGAAAATGGCTGAAACAGAGGGCAAGGTCGCCCCTCTGCAGAAAATGGCTGAAACAGAGGGCAAGGTCGCCCCTCTGCAGTGAAAATTTGAACTTGGTTTGGATAAGGGATTTTGGCAAGGACTTAAAATGGTTTAATGACAGTTTGACTTACCAAAATTTACTAGTTCTTCACAGAAAGACACTTTGAACAAGCACAATCCTATGATTAACGTTTTAACGGGTATGGTCGGCAAAAGTCTTACTCTAGGATGAACAAGGTTTCTAGGGAGTCCTTGATATACGCTCAATACATAAGGCGCAAACCGTGAACACCAGTCCGTCACAAGCTTGAGTCGGGAGCCCCAGCGAGATACTGAAAGGCTCGGACCAACTCTTCACGTCTATCTAGGTATCACCCTAGCTTTGACGTTTCGCTAATTACAACGCAACTGGATTGGGGTACAGCTTTGGCTCTCCCCCCTTTATATACCCCGTTGGTACACGTGGTTGGGATCGTCCCTTGGGGTGATGAAATCCCCAAGTAGGTCCCACTAAGAAGAAAACACTAATCATTTCCAATTACCTCCTTCGGATCCGCACAACGTGCAAAGGAGGAAAGTGGAAACAAACTAATGCCCCCTTAGGGTTAAATAAGTAAAATAGACACAGCAAACAACAAATATTACTTTCCCCTACTTATACTAAGTACATAGATAAAATAGCAAGGAAAGACTTTTAAAAATCAAAATAAAAAGGAAGGTCCTGCAAGGAAATGTTAGTTGTTTTTCTTCTTGCCCTTCTTTGTGATGTGCAGCAAATCTGACTTCACTCACCATAAAACAAGATTAGAGGATTAGTGCATGAAACAACAAAAGAAAGAAGACAAACATGAAGTTCAAGTGCCCCTTTTTACCCTCTCGAATGTGTTGTTACAGACAGGTTCGCCCCTCTGCAGAAAATAGTCAGAAAACAGCCTAAAAGGGCAAGGTCGCCCCTCTGCAGAAAACAGTCAGAAACAGTAAAGGGCAGGTTCGCCCCTCTGCAGAAAACAGTCAGAAAACAGCTTAAAAGGGCAAGGTCGCCCCTCTGCAGAAAACAGTCAGAAACAGTAAAGGGCAGGTTCGCCCCTCTGCAGAAAATAATCAGAAAACAGCTTAAAAGGGCAAGGTCGCCCCTCTGCAAAAAACAGTCAGAAATAGTAAAGGGCAGGTTCGCTCCTCTGCAGAAAATGGTCAGAAAATAACTTAAAAGGGCAGGGTCGCCCCTCTGTAGAAAACAGTCAGAAATAGTAAAGGGCAGGTTCACCCCTCTGCAGAAAATAGTCTGAAAACAGCCTAAAAGGGCAGGGTCGCCCCTTTGCAGAAAACAGTCAGAAATGGTAAAGGGCAAGTTCGCCCCTCTGCAGAAAACAGTCAAAAACAGAGGGCAAGGTCGCCCCTCTGCAGAAAATAGTCGGAACAGAGGGCAAGGTCGCCCCCCTGCAGAAAACAGTCAGAAACAGAGGGCAGGGTCACTCCTCTGTGGCGTCCGGGAGGGCAAGTTCGCCCCTCTGCGACCTGAATATGCAAATAAGCAAACAACAAAAAAAGTGAAAGAAAGAGACCCCTTTGTGGGTCCCATCGGGCGTGCCAAAAATGTGATCCTAATAAAATGTTGCTTCCTAAATGTGAGATGTTAGATAAAACTAATAGTGCAATAAAGAGAAACAACAAGATAATAGAGCACCTCAATGATTAGCCTAAGAAAATGAACAATATGAAAGCAAGATGAACAAGTAAATTGTTGTTATACCTTCATGTTGTTGCTTCCTTGGTTGGCCCTTGATGTTGAAGTCTTGTGTGCTCCTTGGATGGCAATGAAAATGAAGTGGATGCAAGATGAATTGATGCAATAAGGATGCTAAAATGGATGAGAGATTGAATGGCAATTTTGCAAGAGTTTATTTGCAAAAGATTTGATCCTTTTTAAAATGAGAGAAATGAGGGGTATTTATAGGCTAATTGGAATTCTCTAGAGAATTCAATGGTTGGGATTGATCCAACAAAGATCAAAATGAAAGGCTATGGTGAGTTGAAGACTCACAAGCTCTCACATCTTGACATGTGGAATGTGAGATGTCTTAAGGTGGAGTGATGTGGAAATGAGGTGGAAGGGAAATACATGAGGTGGATCTTGGGGGATGAGAAGATTCTTTGGAGGAATAAAAGTGAATTAAAAATTCACAATGATTAGAAGAATCTAGTGGATAAGAAAGGGTCTCCAAAAAGCTGGAGATTTGTCACATGTGGGTGATGTGACAAGTCCAAGGTTCTAGAAGCCCTTGGCACATGTGAAGTGACAAGTCAAGGCTTCTAGAATCTTGCATGGGGGATGGGGAAGACCTTGGAAAGATAAAAGTGAATTAAAAATTCACATGGGGAAAAGAGGAACCTTGGGCAAATAAATGTGAATTAAAAATTCACATGGGGAAGAGAGTCCAAGCTAAAAATGGTAAGTGGGAAGGTTGACTAGAAAAGGTAAGCCAAATGTGGCTAATGATTCTGATTAAGGTTGTGCAAACACAAGATTAAGGTAATTAATGAGAGATTAGAGGCAAGTGGGAGATTATGGAGGATGTGACATTTAATCAAGATTAAATGGTGCACATCCTAATCATAGATTAATTCATTTAATCTAGATTAGACAAGGAGAGAGAAAAAGATGAATTAAAAATTGGTTTTAATTCAAATGGGTTAAAAGACTAAATCAAATAATTTGTCATATTTATTTAATTTAGAGAAGAAAATGGGGTAAGGCAAAGTATTTAATTTATTTAATTAGATACTTTAGGAACCTTAGGCAGAAAATTAAATAATGATTAAATACATTATTTAATCACTATTAATGGAATAGATGAATAAAGTAGACAATTTTGATCATATGGAAGTGATCAAATTTGGATGTCTACAATTATTTATTTGAATTATTTCATAATTTTATTATTGTTGATTTTCATTTTATTATTTAACATTTATAGGCTAGCTGATTTTAATTTTTGTAACTTGTTTGCACTTGCAGATATGTATGCTCCTTCACCCAGCCTATTGTGCAAGTGATTAGATATGTTGATACTGACTCTCCTAGCCTTGGAAGGATTTATGAGACCTTTGATAGTATGCTTGGACAGGTCAAGCACACAATTTATGGCAAGGACCCTACTTTGGCATTTTATGAGGAGCATCTTAGGACCATTGTGACGCGACGGTGGGACATTATGAACACTCCGCTACATATGACAGCCTATGCTCTCAATCCAAAATGGTATGCACTGAGACCTGGGAGAGTGGCTCCATCTCATGATGAAGAGGTGAAAGAAGGCTTCATGAAAGCCCTTACAAAAATGTATACTTCAGAGGAATCCACTATACTTCGGACACAGTGGCTTGCATTTTCCAATCTTCGTGGTCCAACCTTCGGCAAACCAGAGGCGAGGATGGATAGAGCTACATTGGCTCAAACCGACCCTATTGGATGGTGGATGTGGCATGGGAAGGATGCACCAGAGTTGAGATTACTTGTCGTTTGTCTTCTTTCACAGGTTGTCAGTTCCTCTGCTGCTGAGAGGAATTGGTCCACATATAGCTTCATCCAATCAGTCAAGATGAATTGTCTTACCTCTAGATGATCGGAGAAGTTGGTGGCAGTACACAGTGCTTTGTGGCTATAGGATCGCCAGTCTAGTGAGTATCATCAGACTCCAGCCTTACGATGGGATGTTAATCTCGAAGATGCTATGCGGATTGAGGATGAGGATGAACATGAGGGATTGGTTGGGGTTCCATTGGCTGAGGCAAATCTTTCTATTGACGTGGACACTGACACTGACTTAGACTTGAGCTCCAATGGCGATGATGAGGGCGATGCTGATTTAGACCTACCTTTTGTTGATTAGGGACACTGGACAACGATATATTTTCTTATTTTTATGTTTATCATGTCATTTCATAGTTGAGACTTGGAGCCTTTGGGGATTTTGGTTATAATTATCAAACTCTTATATGATATGTATGCACATTGATAATGAAAAGCATTTGAATTCTGTTAATTTGTTTGTCGATTCTCATGTGAAATCTCAATTCAAGTCTAATGATATATAATAAGCTTATACAATGTCTACAATGAATGCTTTATCAATGTTATGCTATGAACATTTGAAATTTCTTTATATTTTAAAAAAATTACCTATTTTTTTATCAGTCGTCCCCTAAAAAATGACCCAAAAGTACCCCCGTACCAGAAACTCATCCCGACGTACTGGGTTCTTCCCATCCCCGAAACCCCGTGGAGCATAGGTCTATAATCAAGTGCTAGCATTGAGAGAAGGTTCTAGTATTGACAAAGATGCAATGGATGACAATGACAGAGCACATAAGTGCCAAAGAGATGCCATAGTTGATTGGGTTTTCCCCATGGTAGAGTAATGGAAACTAGGGTTGAAGGTGATAGCCAATTGGTTGAGAGAGCTCTATATAACTGAACACTGTGCGCGTAGAATGTTTAACTGATTTTGATTTGAAAAGAATGTTATAGTTGGATGGTGAGTTTGATGAAGAACTTTACATTCAAGCCAAAAAGTGTCTATTGTTGCCAACATTACCAGAATTGCCTTCTCCATGCCTCAAAGAATTGGAAGAGATTCTTGTACTAATGTTCCTAAAAATGAGAACAATGCACCCAGTTTTGGTGCCAGTAAAACATCTCAGTTGCAGAAAGGATTTCATAAGGAATTTTACTTACAATCCAAACAAGATTTATCGTCAATCAACCAACCAAGAAAACTATTTTATAAAATTAAACAGTTAGATGGGTATTGTACAGATTTATTACATGAAGAGGCGCCATTTGAATTCACTAGCACATTTATTAGTGGAGATTACAGGATTGAAGAGTTCGATATGAACAATACTATTAATATTTATAGATATTTGCAAATTGTGGTATCCCAAATAAGATGTGATTGTGAAGGACGAGGAAATGTGAAATATAAATGTGAACAAACAACATGAATTGGATAGAAAGGAGATTGATCAGCTCTATGTAGAGTCTAAATGTTCCATATGCAGGGGTGTTGAAGATTGTTTATCAGAGGATATGATGCGGTACCAGTGTCCAGATGATTACAACAATTGCTTCCAAATTATAGTCTCTACGTTTGGTAACTCCACACATTTTGGGGATGCTTTGTTTTGCTGCCAGTGGGGCTTTTAGATCTTTGTTTTGAATATTTTTACTGTTCTGGGTTCCATCTCTTGGTTGCTCTAATGAGCAACAAAAAACAGGGCTGGAAAGAAAAGCCAGCACAGCTAATAGCTGTCAAAAGGGTTAGAACAAAAACATAATGATTTACACCTGTTGTTTCTGATATTCTCTGTAATCCTTAATTGCTTCATGCAATATAAAAAAATGCATAAAATTGATTTAATGTTGGTGCGGCAGCCAATATTTGAAAAACCTGTTGGTTCCTGTCAACAACATACTTACCGAAAATAACAAAAAATGATTGGGTTGAAAAGCTTTTTGACGTTTTGAACTGTTCTCGGCATGTTCCTTTCAGCCGAAATGTCATACTCAGCACTTTCCTTTTGGCCAGAAATGTTGTTATCAGCACTTTCCTTTCGGTCAAAAATGTCGTTCCATCTGTGCCCGATGAACTATTAAAAGCCGATACAACCGCACGCCCGCATAAGAATTTCAAATGGATTCATTGAAAATACATCAGAAAAACTTTAAAAGACATTTTTTGGTGTTTTATTCATTCCTGTGAACTTAATTGATGCTGAAATAGGTTCCAGGCACCTCCTTGGCTTCCACAGTGGTTCCTGGAATCTCATAACCAGATGACTCATTTTGATATTTGAATAAAATGTAACTTGCACCAAAATAGAAGCTTTATATCGGGGTGTGGACATTCATGAAGTATGATGGAAGGAATAATTTTGTTGAAATGTCGCTGTTGCAGCTACTGAGGAATAGATCATTGAAGGGCGATGATCATGAGAACCTCAGCTAGGATGACAGTGATAGAAATGCAACTCTAATAACTCACAAGATCAAGGGACATGAAACTACTCATAAATGACATTCTGAAAAAAGCAAGGGTGAGAACAGAAAGGAAAGAAAAATGAACAAAATAACAGTAATGAAAACATTCCTTTGATTAATCTAATTGCCCCTTTTTAAAAGACTACAGAATTAAAGGTCGATGCAACGACCAATATGAAATAGAGGAATTTTGATGACATTGAATTGAAATTCCCTGTTTATAGAAGCATACTGAATGAGTGGAAGGTTGTAGAAGCTGCTAGAGAGTATTTGAATATGAAGACAAGAAATTGTTCACATCAATTCTACTCTTTTAATGGAACCTATGAAGAACTGCACAAACATGCAAGAAGTGTGCATCCTATAGCTAGACCAATAGCTGTGGACTCTTCCTGTCAATGTGCTTGGAGGCATTTAGAACATCAGAGTGATTTTGGGGATGTTCTGAGCACTATATGATCCGCCATGCTCCATGCAGTTGTGCTTGGGGGTTATGTTCTTCATAAAGAAGATGGTATTCATTTTGACCAGGGAAATGATAGTGATAGTTTGACATCTTCTCGAAGTTAGTGGACAACATTCTTCTTGTTTCACGTGATTAGTCCCATTTCTTCATTAGCAGATGCTAGAGGATTTCTAGCAAGATGGAGGGCTACAAGGGGGTAACTTGTATCTCTTACTATGCTTTCATTACAAACCATGTTGGCTAAACATATAATTATGAGTACTGATGAAGAAGATTTGAACAGTGTTTCAACTAATGAGGCAGTTAATAGTGCTCCTGGACGTAGTAGGAGAAGACAATCAACAAGGTTCAGACCTGCTAGTGAATTGTCATAAGTTGCTTTCTGCCTTCATATTTGCTGGCTATTGGAATCAGATTCAAAGGTGTTTTAAGTTCTCATGAGTGCCAAAGTTGTATCAAAGGTCCTAAATGCCCAAAACTTCTTCAACTCTCACCTCACACCACTGGAATTCGGAAGTTGCAAACTTCCAACATCCTATGGTTACACTTTTATAGATTCAAAAGTTAAGATAAACCCAACCAGCCAAATTACAGATCTTAATAATATAATATGGAGCAATGACCAATTGAAGTTGTACTATAACTACAACTCATGTAAAGCTGGGGTTCTGGGAAATATTAAAAGAGAATAGAAAAAGCATCATTCTAATTTGTATCACTTGTGGCTCTCATATGAGTATATCTTGTTGGTTGTATGTTTTAAAAATGCTTAAACAAATTAATTAAAAAGAGAATAGAGACATGGAAAATGATGATGGAAGTTATCATCATGGCAGTATTAGATAACATCTACTGGAAATACATATTCCAGTTCATCATGGCATGTTAGGTTTTAGGACTCAAATGCATTGGAGAATTAAGGTCTCCATGCATCCATGTGTTTGGGAATTTTCTTTTGAGACATTTAGTGGTGGTGGCTATATTGCAAAATAGTCATGAAGACAATGGAGTTTTAGATTGATGAATTATGGTGAAATATTGCATGAGAATACTACAGAGAATATTATCACCAAAAGCCATCTTTGGATGACATTCATTTCACCGTCAACTTTTAGCAATGATCTAATATTTTATCATAAATTCACTTTCTAATGTTTGTAATAAAGCATAATAATGACTCAAATTTGTACTTATGAAAGGAAAATGTGATTTATTTTTATTAAAATTGGTAAAAACCTAAAAATGAAAAGTTGGTCATGAAGTAGTTATGAGTTAGTTAATTGAAAGAGGAAAATGTATTTTCAAATTGTAATTTTCTTCTTCCCTCTTAAAAGTTTTTTCTCCTTTCAATGCAACCATTGTATATACATTATAAGGAGACTTTGTTCTATTTTCCGATGAAATTGGAAGAATTTTCCTAAACTTTGTGTTAATCATTCTTTGTTGATTGCAAATTGTTGTATGTTAGACTTGTGATAAATTATTCATACTTTTCTTATATGCTTGGCTACATAAGAGATGGAAAGAAGACTTTGCACTCTAATTTGAAGGGATGAGAAGAGTATTTTAGAACTTCGTGTCTTTATATTCTTTGTTTATTGCAGATCAATCATATTTCTAAAATTTAACCGTTCCCTTGCATTTCCCATGTATGTTGAAGGGGTAAACCATAAGGAATTTTTTCTTTCTCGCTAGTGTGCTAACACATTGTTTCTTCTATGCCTTCTGCTCTTTAAAGCCATCTTCATTTGAGGAATCCTACATAATGTCTCATATGAGCCTATCTAAGGTTTCCCTATTTTCCTTTTATTTTTCCCCTTATACTTTCTAGATAAAACTATGCAAAACCTCCCAAAACACCCATCATAAAAGAGAGTTTCTCCTCTCAAATGTAGAAGAAATTTGTTTATTTGATAATGATTTCTCCAATTGTTTTGAATATTTATCATTTCCCATTGGATAAGTCATAGTGATAAATCTATTTACTACTATGTGGATATTTATCATTTCCCATTGGATAAGTCATAGTGATAAATCTATTTACTACTATGTGGTGATACCAATAATTAGATTGGAACAAACACAATAGTCTAAAAAACTACCTATTGGATTATGACACTCTTAATAATTTACTATCATAATTACCAAAATTCCTACATCTTGATTACTAAAAATTGTTTCTCCTCCACTATCATGACTACCAAAACTTCCCATGTCTTGATTACCAAGAGTCCAAAATTTTTCCTTTTTCCTTCACTTTAACTATCCTATTTCCTTCACTTTAACTATCCTAGCTACAATAATTTCAATATCAAATCAAAATATTTCCTCCTTAAACATTAAAACAAATTGTTTCAATTTTAGTGTTGTGGGCCTCCTCTAAGTTGAGGAAAGCCTCCAAAAATAGGCGTATGCCGCTGTGAGTGGCGAAGACACGGTATTCTTTAGTAAAAGGCGAAAGAATAGTTCGCTTTGTCTTCACCACGCGGCTCCGTAAGAACTTAGTCTGGACATGCTGGGTATTTAATAGCATCTCTCTTCACCCTGCTTTATGTAAAGAAACAAATGTGGGACTAAAATTCAATTAAAAAGCGCTGCACTGCAAACCGCAAATGGCATTTCTTAAACCTGTGAGATAGACAGACAGCAAGGGGAATACAACAGACCGTCCTCGACATTCAAGTCAACTCTAGTCAGAATAAACAAGGTAGGAAGTGAGAGCCATTGATAGGACAATAGAAAAGGAGTATGTGGGATGAGAGGACATGGGGAAAGTACGTGGAAATTGGATAGAAGTATGAGAAATAGGATATGAAGTGAAAGGGGTGGAAATGGAAGAATACATAAATGTGGTAAGAATAAGCATGGTAATGTCAAAGATTTGTGGAAAATGCGATAAGAGAAAGTGGGAAGTAGGATGAAATATGTAGGATAAAAAGGAACAATGGGAGCAAAGGAATTATGTGGCAAGACTTAAGGGAAGGATATATATAGTGGTGCCTTGAGAATGTGAAGTTGAAGCGATGAAGGAAAGGGATGGTGATAATATGTCTATGAAATCATGGGGAAAGAGGATGTGGAGGTAATGTAAATCATATGCGTCAATAAGGGTGAGGGTGAGGGTTGTGGGGGAGTAGGAGGATCAATAGAAATTCAAAGGGGCTGGTTGAGGGTACAACAAAATTAGATGCACTTAGAGAGTCAAAAGAAGGTGAAAAGAGATGCGAGGAAGGTGCATTGGCATGTTATATAAATCTGATATTTTGGAACATCTATAATCTAGAGAAATTTGTGAGTAGAATAATCCCTAATGCATCATCTAATTAATAGAGTAAACATGTTATCAATAGAGTAAACAACATGCTTCACATCTTGCAATTATGACACTATATTAGGATATCATTGTATATACATGTGAGTGATGTGAGCTTCATGATCAAAACTCTCATTAATACATAAGAAATTAGTGGTGTCATTGAAAGAAGTGAAGAGAGAAAGGATGTGAACCATGGAAGGATTGAGACCTGAGATACAAAAAAGGGTACATTTACTAGGGTATAGGGTATGTGACCTATAGCTGGAAAGAGGGAATGGACCTATGAGCTATAGGAAACTAGGGACAATATATAGAAATAAGCGAAAGACTAAATGGGTAGGCTAAATGAAGGTAGTGGAAAGGGTAAGGATAGGGAAAAGGAAAATGAGAAGAAATGGAAAGGAGTAGTGTAAGCAACTAAGAGAAAGGCCTAAGGTGGATAACAAGGTACTAAGTTTGGTGGGAATAAAGAGGTAAGGGAGACTAAGGATGGGATGAAAGGAACTAGAGTATGGGGTAACTAAGGAGATGGTGAAAAGGTGATAAAAGGAGACCACTCTATAAGGCATAGGGGTAAGGGGCATGAATAGTAAATGAAGGTGATATCAAGGTTGAGGGAAAATGTATAACTATAAGAATAAGTAAACCAAATCAAGAGACCATATGCGAGGGGATCGTGAAAGGAAAGTGGGTATTGGTGTAGCCTAGGGTAAAAGGAAAGCCCAATGAAGTAGTAAGGAAAGGTATAGGAAAACTGAAGTTCTGGGAAAGGATGAATATGTATTTTTAAGAGGAAGGTGAAGTGTGTGGGTGTGTAAATTAGAGACAGATAAAAAAAATAGGTGGCAAATAATATAACTTGGAGTGTGGGGATGTAGATGATGTGTGATGAAAGATGAAATAAGGTAAAAAGGTGAAGATAGGGAAAAAATAAATGAAAAATTGACGCTTATTATTTTATATATTGGAAGTAAAAACATAGACATGAAAGGTATCAAGTGCACCAAATGAAAAACTTTTTTGAAGACCTCTTAAGTGTTTAGGCCTATGACATTATTATTATTTCTTTCTACTACCTATTAAATATGTTAGATCATTACAACAAGAAAGAACATAAAATTAAACTAATTTGATCTACAATATAAAGTACATAAACTAGTAAATGACAAGTGTAAGTTGTGTTAGGATTAAGTATGTTATTCGCCTTGCAAATCTTATTTTCAGATAGGTAAATCATTTACGTATCTCTAACAATCATAGAGTGGGAAAAATGGGATGTCTATGTGAGGGTGGGGGCATATAAAATTATTTTATTATTCTTTGGGGACTTGAAAATGTTGTTGTAATGAGGCATAAAATGGGGTTACATAATGGACTTGTAAGAGCATCTTCCATTATTAGTGTGTGTAAGATGTAATTAGTGCTTCATAGGGGCAGGGATAACTTTAGTGGCAAATCTTCGCCAATTAGTGAATTCTAGGAATCGGGCACATGGAATTTGGCGAATTCTAGGTATCCTGCAAGGTGTTCAAATCGCCCGGATTTCACGAACTATCGGTCCAATGCATGTCCATTCGCCAGCGGTTTTTTTTTAAGAGGCATGTTTAGGCAATAAATTCGCCATAACAGACTACGCGTTTCCAATGGACCGATCAATATTTTCACCTGGAATCCCGGGGAGCATGTCATAAAACACCAACATATTCGCCAATACTATTAAAACAACATTATATGAGGACCCATTTTGCCAATTAAAATTTACAAATAGTTGCTTGTGAAGCCATTCGCCAATTAAAATTTATAAATAGTTGCTTATGAGGACCTATTTCGCCTTGAAAATTACAAGGTATCGTTGTATAAGCACGTGAGATTCGCCAAATTTTTAACATACCATTTAAAAATCCCGCGGAATTCGCCAAATATGGATTGATATAATTACAATTGAAACTATTATTTGTTCTTACACATTTTGTTCGGTTTTGAGGTTCTACTTCTTGATTCAGAAGTAAGCGAAACTCGAAAACGTAGACTCAAAGGTGAGTGATCATTTCTTCATACTGTTATTAGTTATTAATTATAATCATAAGATTTTTTTATCTATTTTCCATTCTTGCTTTAGTCTTAAACATGATTTTGAGTAGGGAATGGGATCTATATTCTCTGTTGGTCTGTCCTTCTTAAACAAGAAGACATTTTTTTCCAACTTTTATTCGAAGTGAGATATCAATATGTCGAGCAGACTGCAAGGGTAAGACTCCTGAGGGTAATGAAGAGACTGGGAGGCCATCAAAATGCCCAAAACGTGGAGGTACCATACAATCTTACTTTGGAATTGGCAAAGCTTCTAATCCATCAGATCAAGGTGGAGCTACACCATCGACTCTTCCACCAAATATTATTGAAGATGGCAATGACAATACCTCACCGCGACAGGAAGGTCAAGGTGAGATTGTCATTGTGTTAAATCAAAATGTATCAAAAGAGGATGGCAATACTGCAGAAGATGTTCCAAGGGATACCCTGGATAGCCAAAATGAGATAATTGACTTGGATGAGAATGATGTTGGTAGCAAGAAAAGAAAAGGCAAAGCAAAATTGGGGCACGAGTGGGAAATGACAAGGAATTTTCAATTGGTTGTCGAAGTACCCATTCCTTGAAGCAGTGGGGGTATCAAACGAAAACGATATTGAAAGGGAAACAAAGGTAAAATATAAGATTTGTAGTTGGAAATGTGGAAGAGACAAGACGATGCAGCTAAATCTTGACACTATAGAAAAGCATATCGGCAAAGTTTACGAAAAACAAATCATAGACGGAAAGGAACAATCAGTCGTATGATGGAAATCAAAGGAAGAATGTCTTCATGTTAAGTATGTCGTAGATTATGGAGAGCATAACCATAGAATGTCGAAGATTAAAAAATGTGAAGGTACACTTGAGGCTCATTTTGGAAAAGCCATGGCAGCAACAAATCTGTCAAAAACTATTCAGATGAGTTGTTTTTCATATTTTGTCCAGGGGGTGTCCTATGACAGACTACCCAAAATATTTTGATTTATTATCTTATTTGAGTCTTCCCCACTTTCCCTTCTCACATTGGTCAGTAGACGCTGAATGGGAATGGGCGAACTGTCTTGCTGCAGTGGAAAAACAAGATTTAAAGGAGAAATTAAAAGAGTCAAATTTCATTGCATTATCTTTAGATGAAGTTACTGCAGTAGACAATACTTCTTGGGTTTGTATGCATTTGTATACTGTAGAACAACATGTTCGCCAAGCTCATCTTCTTTGTGTTCATAAAATGGACAGTTAAACATCGCAAAATCTATTTGAACTAGTCAAGAAATCTTTGAATGAAATTGTAGGTATGGATGAGTTGACAATTGCCAAAAAGTTGGTGTGTGTAGGAGCTGATGGAGCTTCAGTGATGCAAGGTCAAAGGAGCGGTCTTTGCATAAAGTTACAAACTACTTGTGCACCATACATGCTTGGCATTCATTGCATGGCCCACAAAATGAATTTAGCATTCAAAATTCTAAGCAAGTTTCCTACAGTATCAAAATTTGAAAATCTAGTTCACGAGATCCATGCATACTTCTGCCGAAGTCACAAACGTTTCCTTAAATTTCAACATTTTGCTAAGGGAATAACACCTGGAAACAAGCTTCTCAAGGATGTTGATACCAGATGGATCTCCCTGCATGGACCAGTGCAACGAGTTCTTTCAGAATATCAATCCTTGATTGGAGTGATGTACGAGCATCGCAGCACATTAGACAAAGCTCCTGACCTCTTACATAGGTTAAGCGATATAGAGACACTCTTGACTTTAGCTAGTCTTCTCCCCATGCTGGATGAGATGAACAATCTTGTGAAGAAAGCCCAAGATAGAACTATGTATAATTATGAATATGCCAATCTACGTAAACTTGCATACTTGGCCCTTGATCATCTATATCTAGATCTAACACAAGAAGGCGCAAATTATTTGATGTGGCGGAAAATTACTGATTTGAATAATCCTGATAATTATTTATAGTTTAATGCAAGCGGGCACTTATGTATTTGTGTACGTGGATATGAGATACCAATGTGCCATTGTAAGACAACCAGGTGCTCTAGAAAAGAAGTACTTATTAACGAGGAAGATTTTAACGGCATTGTTAAATCTGTTAGTGATAATTTGAAGGAAATTGCAAAATCTCTTTCCTCAGAGATTCGTGAAAGATTCCCTCGACATGAAATACTTGAAGCCATGGGTATTGTGTATCCTCAATTTTGGGTAAACCGAGATAACCCAAAATATTTTCATGATCAAGTAAAAATCCTGATCAAACAGTTTTCAGAAAAGGTAACATACAATGAACAAATAATAGAAGGAATTTTAGATGAAAATAAGCTTAGAAAGCAATGTCGGAGTTTTGCAACAACTATGAGGGAGTAGTATAAATCCATGGGCAAGGAGAAGGCCTTTGAACCGGGATCAATAAAAAAGGTTTGGACAAGCTTAGGTCAAAGTGAAATATTGCATGGTTCGATGTCAGAATATTTCAAACTTGTTGATTTATGTCAAACAATGATATTGGGGTCGATGGAGGATGAGAGAGTTTTCAGTACATTGGGGTTTTTGAAATTAAAGTTAAGAAACAAACTGGACAAGAATTTGGAAAATTGCTTGAGGATGAAAGGAACTACGTATAATGTTAAAATTTTCCCTTTTGAAAGGGCACTCGCAATCTAGAGGTCCATATGTGAAAGAAGAGGGATCGGGGACCGGGTTGTGCAACATAGGCTCTCCAATTCCAACAGCCGCCAGTACTGGTGGTAGTGGCAATGGCAGTGGTAGTGGGACTGGGCTTGGGACAGATGACAATGATATTGAAATTGACACAAATCAAACAATGAATGTTGAATTTGAGACACAGGCTGAAGAAAGTGCAGAGCAGTCTCAGAATCAAGATGACTCTTTTACTTTATCTGAAGATGAGCATCAGTTTGAGGACCCTGACTCTGTTTGGGAAATGGAAGATAATTAGTAGATTTTAGGTATTTTTACTGCACTTCATGATATCTTATTTTATATTGCACTCAAGCACTGCATGTCAGCATGAATCATATTCCAAACTATAGTTGATGATTTTTTATATTGTATTCAAATAAATTGTGAATCATTGCACTTCAAGTTCAGAATATTTTATTTTATATTGCACTCCAAGTCTCCATGATATTTTATATTATATTGCACTTCATGAATCATAATATATATGCCAAAGTCAACTGTAGTTGATGATATTTTATAAATTATATAAAATTCAATACCATCGGCCTAACAATACTTCATTGGCGGAACCCCCATCACAGTCTCGCCGATGGCCCGATGAAAATAGCTCACAACTAAGTATCGGTGTAACAATACTCTATCGGGCTAACTCCTAAGGTGCTCTCCCGATATACCGATAGAGTCAAGTTGTCAACAAAAGTAACCATGAATTATAATTTATGACCATGGGCATGAATTATCTTATTTTATCAATAATCACAAAAATATACCACACTTTGATTTTATGAACAATGCAAATTGTAGAAATTTGTGTGACGAGATCCATATTATAGCCTACATTCACATTGCATCCATAAATATTAAACAAATTTTAAATTCTATAGTGACGTAGTCCTTCCCCCATTCCTAAGAAAATTCAATACCATCGGCCTAACAATGCTTCATCGACGGAACTCCCATCACAATCCCACCGATGGCCCGATAAAGATATCTCAGAATCTAGTATCGGTGTAACAATACTCTATCGGGCTGACTCCTAAGGTGCTCTCCCGATATACCGATAGAGTCAAGTTGTCGACAAAAGTAACCATGAATTATAACCATGGCCCATGGGCATGAATTATCAAATGCATAAAGTATACCAGGGAACTATGGTGCATCGGGGAAACATTATCTGGCATCCCATCGATAGAATGAAGGATAGGTGTCCATCGGTGAAAGAATGATGTGACATCCCGAGGCATCGTCGAGCCGTGCTGCGGTGCATTTATGAACCAGAATTGAAGTGAATTATATCACAAGTTGATCACATAGTTGTTACAAAATCCTGGAAGATTTCGCTTAGGGCAGAAGCAGAAAGGCAAAAACTTGGAGTTCTGACACAGCAAAGACCGGTGGACTGTGGAGGCAACTCGGTGAGACTCACATAATTACGTCACTTTCAGACCCAGTTGAGAAGCTATTTTACTCAAAAGCTTAAGATTTAAATAATGGAAGAGAGTATAAACAAAACCAAAGTTAAAAAACATAAAACTGAAAAGCCTAAGAGACTCCTAAATGAAGACCTGATAGATCAATGCCCTAGGTCAGGGCCGAGACCCAAGAGGAGTGCTCAAATGAATCCTTCCATGGATCGATTATGGGACAAACAAAAGGGCTTAGGGGATATTTGGACAGCGCAATGAGGGTTCGACCTCTTCATGTACCATTACAGAAAACAATTTAGGTTTCAACCAGTCTGCAATCCATGGAGGTTGAACCTGGGAAGACTTGTGGTGCCCAATGTGTTTGTGAACACAAAGTTAATTAAAGCTCTTGCTATCAGATATGACCCCAAGAAAAGAACTATTCAGTCACATGGCGGGGGTGACATGCTTGTTATTTCTAGGGATCTCATTTCTAATGTATTTCAATTAGAGTGTTCACTGAATTTATCATTCACGATCAAAGATCTCTTTACAGAGTATCGCCACATGGATACCAGCTATAAGAGATGGAAATTACCTTTGCATAGGCCCAAGGATGAAGGAGGCCAACTCAGGAGGTTCTCTAGTAGTGAAAACCCTCCTTTCCATGAAGATTTGTTCAAAGATTATTTCTGATACACCTATTATTCAACTGGTCAGGTTTTGGGAGTAGAGGTTCCGCCTCTCATGTCGATTGCCCCAATGGTCTTAGCTACAGACATACAGAGCAAGGATGCCAGGCCATTTGATTATGCTAGCTACTTGGCCAACGCCCTACATCGAGGGCTCGAAAAGATTAAAAATAATAGTGATAATATTAATTTTGAACACTATTCTTTGCTTATGCATTTGCTATTGTACGAGGGACAAGTCAAAGGGGTCTGGAGTGAAGAATTAAGGATAAAAGATACAGATGAAAATGGAGATTTTAAACCTGTACAAATGTGGACTTCATTGTGGGACAACCGATTTGGTAGGTCTCATTACCTTTATTTTGAAGAATTTTTTGTAAAACCATTAATGAAGTTGCTGGGGTATCCGTGCAACTATAACCTATCCCCAGAAGTACAAAGATTTCTAAGACCAAAGGAAAATGACCGGAGAAATAAAGTGAATCATAATTGGGTAGACTGGTATGCTTTCCCCGATTGTATAGTGATAAGGGTTTATGGGTTCGAAGGGGCTCCACACTTGATGCCATGAGTAGTTCCTGACCGAATTTCTTTTTTAGAAATTGTGAGGCGATTGGTAAAATCTGATTCCAAACACCTCAAAGGACATAGCAAACAATCAATTATACCCATCACCTTATGTTTTGGAGACTTTACAGTGGTTGCCAATGAAGGATATGGAGAAATTGATGGTAAATTAGCACAGTACAACCTACCTCTAGGTGATGTAAGGAAACAATTTGATGCAGAAGGATTTATTCACAAGGCGAGATTATCGCAGGGGCTATCAGGGTATGAACATTTGTTCTCAATCGAAGATGTCATAAGAAACCATGATGAGGCTTCCACCAAGGAAAGAATGACCGCTTATAACAAGATTATGCTTGCAGAGGAATGGAAGAGGAAAAATGTCCCATCTTATTCAAAGGCATTTGGTGAGATACAAGATCCTTTAACAAGAATTGAGCAACTCATCGCTCATGTCAATGAACTGGTAAAGGATGTTCCCCCAGTTGTTTTTGATACACCTCATGCAACTTATTCAAGAGTACAAGTTGAAGACATAGAGCCCTTGGATTACATACCTTCACAACCTACTCCTGAGGTATGTTTTTTTGTAGATACTGATATAAGTGAAGAAGAGCAGGGTGATGAAGAGGGTGAGCAGGTCAAACAAATCAATGCTCCTGTAATTGCACAATACGATCCCCCTCAAGAGTAGAATATTGTAAGATTTGAGGCATCAAATGAACTATCTGATGATGTGAGGGTCATGGCTGGACAACAATTTATTTCTGATTGTGATTTTGTTAAATCTTCTGAATTTAAATCATTTGTTTATGAATATAAAGGTAGAAAAATGAGACAACAAATACAGGATATCACTCCTGAACATGAGGCAACTGCTCTGGAGGAATTGAAAAGGGAGGTAGAAAAGGAAATGGAGTCCATCACTCCTGAAAGAGGTAGGGAATTTCTTCAAGAAGCTGGAGTGTTGCTCCTGCCAGGGTGGGATATTAGCTCTTCAATTGTATTTGATAGCTTCAAAAAAAGAGGGGATACAACAATGAATTTAATAGAAGAAGCAAGTGACAAAATGTATTCAGGATCTGGGTACAACCCAGATGAATCCACCTTGCTTATTTGGTCACTGTATCCCCATGATAAAAGACCTGCTATAATTAGTAATCCAAACCAAGTGTTTGGTCATCTCTTGGTTCAACAAGTAGTGGATACCAACCCTATGGAGACAACATAATTGAACATAAATGTGGCAAAATCTACCAAAGCATAGATCGATAAACTGATTAAGGAAAATGACAAACTGAAGAAGGAGCTAGCAAATCAGAGAGAAAAAACATCTTCCTCCTCCACATCAGAGTTGTACTCCCCATGGCTTGAAAAAGATAAGAGAGTGCTTGATGCATTGGCTGATGCAGCCTATTGGAAGAATTGCCATCTAAAATCCCAAGGGAAATGCAAAGAATTGGAGAAAGAAGTGAAAACCATCAAATATAACACTGTATCTGAAATGATAAAAGAAAGGTTCAATAAAATGATGAAATGTGCTATTGAATATTGGGAAGTATTCAATCAGACACGCATTGCATTGGTGGAGAATGAATGATTGCAACCTAGAATGATGGAGAAATAAAAGGAGCTCATAGATAAGAATGCCATGAAAGGACAAATATTGCTGACATATAACAAGTTGGTAGAATCACATAATGGATATCATAATAGGCTTAGGGAAGATTTCAACTGCTTTGATTCAGTCCCACTCCCAACACTTCATTTTGGCATTAGAAACCTGCGAGAATATTATGATTGGAAGGAAGAGCTTGATGGGCTTCTGACTGCTGCATTGCAAGAAATAAATGACGAGGATATGGTTTTACAAAACAGTCATACGCAACTCAAAAAAATAATGTCTTTGGAATATGATATGAAAGAGGTGATCTCTAACATGGACACCTATGCTAAATAGGAGTACATCCATCACCCCTCTGTAGTCAATATGTTTATTAGCCAAACTATAGATTTGTCAGAATCAAATCCAACGGGACAACCATCAGATTCAGAGGAAGAACGCCAGCCGATAGCATGATGAGTGCCCTATCATGGAGTAGAAGCCTTGAACAGATCTTAGGTGGTCAGTGGTCACGGGCTTCTGCTTGGAGATTAACGGATCGGTGCATTCACCCGTGACATTGTTTTATTTATAATTTGAGTAATGTATAGTTTTCAAAATGTCATGAATTTTTGCAAGGGGTTTGTAGCTTGTTGCCTCTCATATATAAGAGAGATCAAGACCCCAATAGGAGATCAATGGATCATCACATCATTTTTAATTAGACTTTAGAGTAGAAAATAGTAAGAAGATAGATAATAGATTGCACCAATTCGCCCATCCATCTCATATCATAACTATTTTTATAATGCATATCATTTGAACTTTGAAGATCAATACAATGGAGAAGGTTACACATATCTACTGATTTGCTTTCGAGTGTTCAACTGTTGTGGATTCATATGCTTATAAGTTATTAACTTATTTGGCTGTCTCCAAAGTGGTTGTTTATGTTATTCAATTTGTCAGTACATTGAATTTGAATTCTTCAGGAATAGGGGCTGTGACCATGGGGTTTTAGATTTATTTATAGACATGATCATTGATCAAGTAGTAATGTGGGCCATAAAATGGATCTTGTCACACAAACCCCTACAATTTGTGCTAATCATAAAATCAAATGTAGTGTATTTTTGCAGTATGTGGGATGTGGGTGAGGTGTAAGTTGGTGGATACTAATCAAGATTTTTAGTCAAAACATAACAAAAGCTAACAGTTCAACATCCATAACTTATAAGCTTTAGCTCTACCAAGAAGTAAATATAATGAGCTAACAGTTCAACATCCATAACTTGGAAATGGAAGCTCTACCAAGAAGTAAATATAATGAGCTAACAGTTCATCACTAGTTCAAATGATAAAATAAATAATACAGAATCCAGATAATTAAACATCATCACATTACTGAAGTCTGAATTTGAGCTTTTTAATTGAATTTCACATGAAGGAGTACATATTGGCATTGGCAATGCAAAATCTTGCCAATGCCCAAAGACAAGTCTGCACAGAGCTGAGTTGGAACTTCGAAACTCATATTATCAAAGATTGAAAATAATAGATCAAGTCACTGTATCAACTTTTCTAGCAACTTCCACTCTTCAGGTGGTGGAATTTCCATTTTCTCTAACTGATGTTGTTTGACTTGAAGTTTTATTAACATTTCTTGATTGTAATTGGAAATGGAACCTGTCTTGAATTCTTTAGTCAATTT
>CM021102.1:617245396-617337704 GCA_007115665.2 Sequoiadendron giganteum | reverse complement strand
GTAAAGGGCAGGTTCGCCCCTCTGCAGAAAATAATCAGAAAACAGCTTAAAAGGGCAAGGTCGCCCCTCTGCAAAAAACAGTCAGAAATAGTAAAGGGCAGGTTCGCTCCTCTGCAGAAAATGGTCAGAAAATAACTTAAAAGGGCAGGGTCGCCCCTCTGTAGAAAACAGTCAGAAATAGTAAAGGGCAGGTTCACCCCTCTGCAGAAAATAGTCTGAAAACAGCCTAAAAGGGCAGGGTCGCCCCTTTGCAGAAAACAGTCAGAAATGGTAAAGGGCAAGTTCGCCCCTCTGCAGAAAACAGTCAAAAACAGAGGGCAAGGTCGCCCCTCTGCAGAAAATAGTCGGAACAGAGGGCAAGGTCGCCCCCCTGCAGAAAACAGTCAGAAACAGAGGGCAGGGTCACTCCTCTGTGGCGTCCGGGAGGGCAAGTTCGCCCCTCTGCGACCTGAATATGCAAATAAGCAAACAACAAAAAAAGTGAAAGAAAGAGACCCCTTTGTGGGTCCCATCGGGCGTGCCAAAAATGTGATCCTAATAAAATGTTGCTTCCTAAATGTGAGATGTTAGATAAAACTAATAGTGCAATAAAGAGAAACAACAAGATAATAGAGCACCTCAATGATTAGCCTAAGAAAATGAACAATATGAAAGCAAGATGAACAAGTAAATTGTTGTTATACCTTCATGTTGTTGCTTCCTTGGTTGGCCCTTGATGTTGAAGTCTTGTGTGCTCCTTGGATGGCAATGAAAATGAAGTGGATGCAAGATGAATTGATGCAATAAGGATGCTAAAATGGATGAGAGATTGAATGGCAATTTTGCAAGAGTTTATTTGCAAAAGATTTGATCCTTTTTAAAATGAGAGAAATGAGGGGTATTTATAGGCTAATTGGAATTCTCTAGAGAATTCAATGGTTGGGATTGATCCAACAAAGATCAAAATGAAAGGCTATGGTGAGTTGAAGACTCACAAGCTCTCACATCTTGACATGTGGAATGTGAGATGTCTTAAGGTGGAGTGATGTGGAAATGAGGTGGAAGGGAAATACATGAGGTGGATCTTGGGGGATGAGAAGATTCTTTGGAGGAATAAAAGTGAATTAAAAATTCACAATGATTAGAAGAATCTAGTGGATAAGAAAGGGTCTCCAAAAAGCTGGAGATTTGTCACATGTGGGTGATGTGACAAGTCCAAGGTTCTAGAAGCCCTTGGCACATGTGAAGTGACAAGTCAAGGCTTCTAGAATCTTGCATGGGGGATGGGGAAGACCTTGGAAAGATAAAAGTGAATTAAAAATTCACATGGGGAAAAGAGGAACCTTGGGCAAATAAATGTGAATTAAAAATTCACATGGGGAAGAGAGTCCAAGCTAAAAATGGTAAGTGGGAAGGTTGACTAGAAAAGGTAAGCCAAATGTGGCTAATGATTCTGATTAAGGTTGTGCAAACACAAGATTAAGGTAATTAATGAGAGATTAGAGGCAAGTGGGAGATTATGGAGGATGTGACATTTAATCAAGATTAAATGGTGCACATCCTAATCATAGATTAATTCATTTAATCTAGATTAGACAAGGAGAGAGAAAAAGATGAATTAAAAATTGGTTTTAATTCAAATGGGTTAAAAGACTAAATCAAATAATTTGTCATATTTATTTAATTTAGAGAAGAAAATGGGGTAAGGCAAAGTATTTAATTTATTTAATTAGATACTTTAGGAACCTTAGGCAGAAAATTAAATAATGATTAAATACATTATTTAATCACTATTAATGGAATAGATGAATAAAGTAGACAATTTTGATCATATGGAAGTGATCAAATTTGGATGTCTACAATTATTTATTTGAATTATTTCATAATTTTATTATTGTTGATTTTCATTTTATTATTTAACATTTATAGGCTAGCTGATTTTAATTTTTGTAACTTGTTTGCACTTGCAGATATGTATGCTCCTTCACCCAGCCTATTGTGCAAGTGATTAGATATGTTGATACTGACTCTCCTAGCCTTGGAAGGATTTATGAGACCTTTGATAGTATGCTTGGACAGGTCAAGCACACAATTTATGGCAAGGACCCTACTTTGGCATTTTATGAGGAGCATCTTAGGACCATTGTGACGCGACGGTGGGACATTATGAACACTCCGCTACATATGACAGCCTATGCTCTCAATCCAAAATGGTATGCACTGAGACCTGGGAGAGTGGCTCCATCTCATGATGAAGAGGTGAAAGAAGGCTTCATGAAAGCCCTTACAAAAATGTATACTTCAGAGGAATCCACTATACTTCGGACACAGTGGCTTGCATTTTCCAATCTTCGTGGTCCAACCTTCGGCAAACCAGAGGCGAGGATGGATAGAGCTACATTGGCTCAAACCGACCCTATTGGATGGTGGATGTGGCATGGGAAGGATGCACCAGAGTTGAGATTACTTGTCGTTTGTCTTCTTTCACAGGTTGTCAGTTCCTCTGCTGCTGAGAGGAATTGGTCCACATATAGCTTCATCCAATCAGTCAAGATGAATTGTCTTACCTCTAGATGATCGGAGAAGTTGGTGGCAGTACACAGTGCTTTGTGGCTATAGGATCGCCAGTCTAGTGAGTATCATCAGACTCCAGCCTTACGATGGGATGTTAATCTCGAAGATGCTATGCGGATTGAGGATGAGGATGAACATGAGGGATTGGTTGGGGTTCCATTGGCTGAGGCAAATCTTTCTATTGACGTGGACACTGACACTGACTTAGACTTGAGCTCCAATGGCGATGATGAGGGCGATGCTGATTTAGACCTACCTTTTGTTGATTAGGGACACTGGACAACGATATATTTTCTTATTTTTATGTTTATCATGTCATTTCATAGTTGAGACTTGGAGCCTTTGGGGATTTTGGTTATAATTATCAAACTCTTATATGATATGTATGCACATTGATAATGAAAAGCATTTGAATTCTGTTAATTTGTTTGTCGATTCTCATGTGAAATCTCAATTCAAGTCTAATGATATATAATAAGCTTATACAATGTCTACAATGAATGCTTTATCAATGTTATGCTATGAACATTTGAAATTTCTTTATATTTTAAAAAAATTACCTATTTTTTTATCAGTCGTCCCCTAAAAAATGACCCAAAAGTACCCCCGTACCAGAAACTCATCCCGACGTACTGGGTTCTTCCCATCCCCGAAACCCCGTGGAGCATAGGTCTATAATCAAGTGCTAGCATTGAGAGAAGGTTCTAGTATTGACAAAGATGCAATGGATGACAATGACAGAGCACATAAGTGCCAAAGAGATGCCATAGTTGATTGGGTTTTCCCCATGGTAGAGTAATGGAAACTAGGGTTGAAGGTGATAGCCAATTGGTTGAGAGAGCTCTATATAACTGAACACTGTGCGCGTAGAATGTTTAACTGATTTTGATTTGAAAAGAATGTTATAGTTGGATGGTGAGTTTGATGAAGAACTTTACATTCAAGCCAAAAAGTGTCTATTGTTGCCAACATTACCAGAATTGCCTTCTCCATGCCTCAAAGAATTGGAAGAGATTCTTGTACTAATGTTCCTAAAAATGAGAACAATGCACCCAGTTTTGGTGCCAGTAAAACATCTCAGTTGCAGAAAGGATTTCATAAGGAATTTTACTTACAATCCAAACAAGATTTATCGTCAATCAACCAACCAAGAAAACTATTTTATAAAATTAAACAGTTAGATGGGTATTGTACAGATTTATTACATGAAGAGGCGCCATTTGAATTCACTAGCACATTTATTAGTGGAGATTACAGGATTGAAGAGTTCGATATGAACAATACTATTAATATTTATAGATATTTGCAAATTGTGGTATCCCAAATAAGATGTGATTGTGAAGGACGAGGAAATGTGAAATATAAATGTGAACAAACAACATGAATTGGATAGAAAGGAGATTGATCAGCTCTATGTAGAGTCTAAATGTTCCATATGCAGGGGTGTTGAAGATTGTTTATCAGAGGATATGATGCGGTACCAGTGTCCAGATGATTACAACAATTGCTTCCAAATTATAGTCTCTACGTTTGGTAACTCCACACATTTTGGGGATGCTTTGTTTTGCTGCCAGTGGGGCTTTTAGATCTTTGTTTTGAATATTTTTACTGTTCTGGGTTCCATCTCTTGGTTGCTCTAATGAGCAACAAAAAACAGGGCTGGAAAGAAAAGCCAGCACAGCTAATAGCTGTCAAAAGGGTTAGAACAAAAACATAATGATTTACACCTGTTGTTTCTGATATTCTCTGTAATCCTTAATTGCTTCATGCAATATAAAAAAATGCATAAAATTGATTTAATGTTGGTGCGGCAGCCAATATTTGAAAAACCTGTTGGTTCCTGTCAACAACATACTTACCGAAAATAACAAAAAATGATTGGGTTGAAAAGCTTTTTGACGTTTTGAACTGTTCTCGGCATGTTCCTTTCAGCCGAAATGTCATACTCAGCACTTTCCTTTTGGCCAGAAATGTTGTTATCAGCACTTTCCTTTCGGTCAAAAATGTCGTTCCATCTGTGCCCGATGAACTATTAAAAGCCGATACAACCGCACGCCCGCATAAGAATTTCAAATGGATTCATTGAAAATACATCAGAAAAACTTTAAAAGACATTTTTTGGTGTTTTATTCATTCCTGTGAACTTAATTGATGCTGAAATAGGTTCCAGGCACCTCCTTGGCTTCCACAGTGGTTCCTGGAATCTCATAACCAGATGACTCATTTTGATATTTGAATAAAATGTAACTTGCACCAAAATAGAAGCTTTATATCGGGGTGTGGACATTCATGAAGTATGATGGAAGGAATAATTTTGTTGAAATGTCGCTGTTGCAGCTACTGAGGAATAGATCATTGAAGGGCGATGATCATGAGAACCTCAGCTAGGATGACAGTGATAGAAATGCAACTCTAATAACTCACAAGATCAAGGGACATGAAACTACTCATAAATGACATTCTGAAAAAAGCAAGGGTGAGAACAGAAAGGAAAGAAAAATGAACAAAATAACAGTAATGAAAACATTCCTTTGATTAATCTAATTGCCCCTTTTTAAAAGACTACAGAATTAAAGGTCGATGCAACGACCAATATGAAATAGAGGAATTTTGATGACATTGAATTGAAATTCCCTGTTTATAGAAGCATACTGAATGAGTGGAAGGTTGTAGAAGCTGCTAGAGAGTATTTGAATATGAAGACAAGAAATTGTTCACATCAATTCTACTCTTTTAATGGAACCTATGAAGAACTGCACAAACATGCAAGAAGTGTGCATCCTATAGCTAGACCAATAGCTGTGGACTCTTCCTGTCAATGTGCTTGGAGGCATTTAGAACATCAGAGTGATTTTGGGGATGTTCTGAGCACTATATGATCCGCCATGCTCCATGCAGTTGTGCTTGGGGGTTATGTTCTTCATAAAGAAGATGGTATTCATTTTGACCAGGGAAATGATAGTGATAGTTTGACATCTTCTCGAAGTTAGTGGACAACATTCTTCTTGTTTCACGTGATTAGTCCCATTTCTTCATTAGCAGATGCTAGAGGATTTCTAGCAAGATGGAGGGCTACAAGGGGGTAACTTGTATCTCTTACTATGCTTTCATTACAAACCATGTTGGCTAAACATATAATTATGAGTACTGATGAAGAAGATTTGAACAGTGTTTCAACTAATGAGGCAGTTAATAGTGCTCCTGGACGTAGTAGGAGAAGACAATCAACAAGGTTCAGACCTGCTAGTGAATTGTCATAAGTTGCTTTCTGCCTTCATATTTGCTGGCTATTGGAATCAGATTCAAAGGTGTTTTAAGTTCTCATGAGTGCCAAAGTTGTATCAAAGGTCCTAAATGCCCAAAACTTCTTCAACTCTCACCTCACACCACTGGAATTCGGAAGTTGCAAACTTCCAACATCCTATGGTTACACTTTTATAGATTCAAAAGTTAAGATAAACCCAACCAGCCAAATTACAGATCTTAATAATATAATATGGAGCAATGACCAATTGAAGTTGTACTATAACTACAACTCATGTAAAGCTGGGGTTCTGGGAAATATTAAAAGAGAATAGAAAAAGCATCATTCTAATTTGTATCACTTGTGGCTCTCATATGAGTATATCTTGTTGGTTGTATGTTTTAAAAATGCTTAAACAAATTAATTAAAAAGAGAATAGAGACATGGAAAATGATGATGGAAGTTATCATCATGGCAGTATTAGATAACATCTACTGGAAATACATATTCCAGTTCATCATGGCATGTTAGGTTTTAGGACTCAAATGCATTGGAGAATTAAGGTCTCCATGCATCCATGTGTTTGGGAATTTTCTTTTGAGACATTTAGTGGTGGTGGCTATATTGCAAAATAGTCATGAAGACAATGGAGTTTTAGATTGATGAATTATGGTGAAATATTGCATGAGAATACTACAGAGAATATTATCACCAAAAGCCATCTTTGGATGACATTCATTTCACCGTCAACTTTTAGCAATGATCTAATATTTTATCATAAATTCACTTTCTAATGTTTGTAATAAAGCATAATAATGACTCAAATTTGTACTTATGAAAGGAAAATGTGATTTATTTTTATTAAAATTGGTAAAAACCTAAAAATGAAAAGTTGGTCATGAAGTAGTTATGAGTTAGTTAATTGAAAGAGGAAAATGTATTTTCAAATTGTAATTTTCTTCTTCCCTCTTAAAAGTTTTTTCTCCTTTCAATGCAACCATTGTATATACATTATAAGGAGACTTTGTTCTATTTTCCGATGAAATTGGAAGAATTTTCCTAAACTTTGTGTTAATCATTCTTTGTTGATTGCAAATTGTTGTATGTTAGACTTGTGATAAATTATTCATACTTTTCTTATATGCTTGGCTACATAAGAGATGGAAAGAAGACTTTGCACTCTAATTTGAAGGGATGAGAAGAGTATTTTAGAACTTCGTGTCTTTATATTCTTTGTTTATTGCAGATCAATCATATTTCTAAAATTTAACCGTTCCCTTGCATTTCCCATGTATGTTGAAGGGGTAAACCATAAGGAATTTTTTCTTTCTCGCTAGTGTGCTAACACATTGTTTCTTCTATGCCTTCTGCTCTTTAAAGCCATCTTCATTTGAGGAATCCTACATAATGTCTCATATGAGCCTATCTAAGGTTTCCCTATTTTCCTTTTATTTTTCCCCTTATACTTTCTAGATAAAACTATGCAAAACCTCCCAAAACACCCATCATAAAAGAGAGTTTCTCCTCTCAAATGTAGAAGAAATTTGTTTATTTGATAATGATTTCTCCAATTGTTTTGAATATTTATCATTTCCCATTGGATAAGTCATAGTGATAAATCTATTTACTACTATGTGGATATTTATCATTTCCCATTGGATAAGTCATAGTGATAAATCTATTTACTACTATGTGGTGATACCAATAATTAGATTGGAACAAACACAATAGTCTAAAAAACTACCTATTGGATTATGACACTCTTAATAATTTACTATCATAATTACCAAAATTCCTACATCTTGATTACTAAAAATTGTTTCTCCTCCACTATCATGACTACCAAAACTTCCCATGTCTTGATTACCAAGAGTCCAAAATTTTTCCTTTTTCCTTCACTTTAACTATCCTATTTCCTTCACTTTAACTATCCTAGCTACAATAATTTCAATATCAAATCAAAATATTTCCTCCTTAAACATTAAAACAAATTGTTTCAATTTTAGTGTTGTGGGCCTCCTCTAAGTTGAGGAAAGCCTCCAAAAATAGGCGTATGCCGCTGTGAGTGGCGAAGACACGGTATTCTTTAGTAAAAGGCGAAAGAATAGTTCGCTTTGTCTTCACCACGCGGCTCCGTAAGAACTTAGTCTGGACATGCTGGGTATTTAATAGCATCTCTCTTCACCCTGCTTTATGTAAAGAAACAAATGTGGGACTAAAATTCAATTAAAAAGCGCTGCACTGCAAACCGCAAATGGCATTTCTTAAACCTGTGAGATAGACAGACAGCAAGGGGAATACAACAGACCGTCCTCGACATTCAAGTCAACTCTAGTCAGAATAAACAAGGTAGGAAGTGAGAGCCATTGATAGGACAATAGAAAAGGAGTATGTGGGATGAGAGGACATGGGGAAAGTACGTGGAAATTGGATAGAAGTATGAGAAATAGGATATGAAGTGAAAGGGGTGGAAATGGAAGAATACATAAATGTGGTAAGAATAAGCATGGTAATGTCAAAGATTTGTGGAAAATGCGATAAGAGAAAGTGGGAAGTAGGATGAAATATGTAGGATAAAAAGGAACAATGGGAGCAAAGGAATTATGTGGCAAGACTTAAGGGAAGGATATATATAGTGGTGCCTTGAGAATGTGAAGTTGAAGCGATGAAGGAAAGGGATGGTGATAATATGTCTATGAAATCATGGGGAAAGAGGATGTGGAGGTAATGTAAATCATATGCGTCAATAAGGGTGAGGGTGAGGGTTGTGGGGGAGTAGGAGGATCAATAGAAATTCAAAGGGGCTGGTTGAGGGTACAACAAAATTAGATGCACTTAGAGAGTCAAAAGAAGGTGAAAAGAGATGCGAGGAAGGTGCATTGGCATGTTATATAAATCTGATATTTTGGAACATCTATAATCTAGAGAAATTTGTGAGTAGAATAATCCCTAATGCATCATCTAATTAATAGAGTAAACATGTTATCAATAGAGTAAACAACATGCTTCACATCTTGCAATTATGACACTATATTAGGATATCATTGTATATACATGTGAGTGATGTGAGCTTCATGATCAAAACTCTCATTAATACATAAGAAATTAGTGGTGTCATTGAAAGAAGTGAAGAGAGAAAGGATGTGAACCATGGAAGGATTGAGACCTGAGATACAAAAAAGGGTACATTTACTAGGGTATAGGGTATGTGACCTATAGCTGGAAAGAGGGAATGGACCTATGAGCTATAGGAAACTAGGGACAATATATAGAAATAAGCGAAAGACTAAATGGGTAGGCTAAATGAAGGTAGTGGAAAGGGTAAGGATAGGGAAAAGGAAAATGAGAAGAAATGGAAAGGAGTAGTGTAAGCAACTAAGAGAAAGGCCTAAGGTGGATAACAAGGTACTAAGTTTGGTGGGAATAAAGAGGTAAGGGAGACTAAGGATGGGATGAAAGGAACTAGAGTATGGGGTAACTAAGGAGATGGTGAAAAGGTGATAAAAGGAGACCACTCTATAAGGCATAGGGGTAAGGGGCATGAATAGTAAATGAAGGTGATATCAAGGTTGAGGGAAAATGTATAACTATAAGAATAAGTAAACCAAATCAAGAGACCATATGCGAGGGGATCGTGAAAGGAAAGTGGGTATTGGTGTAGCCTAGGGTAAAAGGAAAGCCCAATGAAGTAGTAAGGAAAGGTATAGGAAAACTGAAGTTCTGGGAAAGGATGAATATGTATTTTTAAGAGGAAGGTGAAGTGTGTGGGTGTGTAAATTAGAGACAGATAAAAAAAATAGGTGGCAAATAATATAACTTGGAGTGTGGGGATGTAGATGATGTGTGATGAAAGATGAAATAAGGTAAAAAGGTGAAGATAGGGAAAAAATAAATGAAAAATTGACGCTTATTATTTTATATATTGGAAGTAAAAACATAGACATGAAAGGTATCAAGTGCACCAAATGAAAAACTTTTTTGAAGACCTCTTAAGTGTTTAGGCCTATGACATTATTATTATTTCTTTCTACTACCTATTAAATATGTTAGATCATTACAACAAGAAAGAACATAAAATTAAACTAATTTGATCTACAATATAAAGTACATAAACTAGTAAATGACAAGTGTAAGTTGTGTTAGGATTAAGTATGTTATTCGCCTTGCAAATCTTATTTTCAGATAGGTAAATCATTTACGTATCTCTAACAATCATAGAGTGGGAAAAATGGGATGTCTATGTGAGGGTGGGGGCATATAAAATTATTTTATTATTCTTTGGGGACTTGAAAATGTTGTTGTAATGAGGCATAAAATGGGGTTACATAATGGACTTGTAAGAGCATCTTCCATTATTAGTGTGTGTAAGATGTAATTAGTGCTTCATAGGGGCAGGGATAACTTTAGTGGCAAATCTTCGCCAATTAGTGAATTCTAGGAATCGGGCACATGGAATTTGGCGAATTCTAGGTATCCTGCAAGGTGTTCAAATCGCCCGGATTTCACGAACTATCGGTCCAATGCATGTCCATTCGCCAGCGGTTTTTTTTTAAGAGGCATGTTTAGGCAATAAATTCGCCATAACAGACTACGCGTTTCCAATGGACCGATCAATATTTTCACCTGGAATCCCGGGGAGCATGTCATAAAACACCAACATATTCGCCAATACTATTAAAACAACATTATATGAGGACCCATTTTGCCAATTAAAATTTACAAATAGTTGCTTGTGAAGCCATTCGCCAATTAAAATTTATAAATAGTTGCTTATGAGGACCTATTTCGCCTTGAAAATTACAAGGTATCGTTGTATAAGCACGTGAGATTCGCCAAATTTTTAACATACCATTTAAAAATCCCGCGGAATTCGCCAAATATGGATTGATATAATTACAATTGAAACTATTATTTGTTCTTACACATTTTGTTCGGTTTTGAGGTTCTACTTCTTGATTCAGAAGTAAGCGAAACTCGAAAACGTAGACTCAAAGGTGAGTGATCATTTCTTCATACTGTTATTAGTTATTAATTATAATCATAAGATTTTTTTATCTATTTTCCATTCTTGCTTTAGTCTTAAACATGATTTTGAGTAGGGAATGGGATCTATATTCTCTGTTGGTCTGTCCTTCTTAAACAAGAAGACATTTTTTTCCAACTTTTATTCGAAGTGAGATATCAATATGTCGAGCAGACTGCAAGGGTAAGACTCCTGAGGGTAATGAAGAGACTGGGAGGCCATCAAAATGCCCAAAACGTGGAGGTACCATACAATCTTACTTTGGAATTGGCAAAGCTTCTAATCCATCAGATCAAGGTGGAGCTACACCATCGACTCTTCCACCAAATATTATTGAAGATGGCAATGACAATACCTCACCGCGACAGGAAGGTCAAGGTGAGATTGTCATTGTGTTAAATCAAAATGTATCAAAAGAGGATGGCAATACTGCAGAAGATGTTCCAAGGGATACCCTGGATAGCCAAAATGAGATAATTGACTTGGATGAGAATGATGTTGGTAGCAAGAAAAGAAAAGGCAAAGCAAAATTGGGGCACGAGTGGGAAATGACAAGGAATTTTCAATTGGTTGTCGAAGTACCCATTCCTTGAAGCAGTGGGGGTATCAAACGAAAACGATATTGAAAGGGAAACAAAGGTAAAATATAAGATTTGTAGTTGGAAATGTGGAAGAGACAAGACGATGCAGCTAAATCTTGACACTATAGAAAAGCATATCGGCAAAGTTTACGAAAAACAAATCATAGACGGAAAGGAACAATCAGTCGTATGATGGAAATCAAAGGAAGAATGTCTTCATGTTAAGTATGTCGTAGATTATGGAGAGCATAACCATAGAATGTCGAAGATTAAAAAATGTGAAGGTACACTTGAGGCTCATTTTGGAAAAGCCATGGCAGCAACAAATCTGTCAAAAACTATTCAGATGAGTTGTTTTTCATATTTTGTCCAGGGGGTGTCCTATGACAGACTACCCAAAATATTTTGATTTATTATCTTATTTGAGTCTTCCCCACTTTCCCTTCTCACATTGGTCAGTAGACGCTGAATGGGAATGGGCGAACTGTCTTGCTGCAGTGGAAAAACAAGATTTAAAGGAGAAATTAAAAGAGTCAAATTTCATTGCATTATCTTTAGATGAAGTTACTGCAGTAGACAATACTTCTTGGGTTTGTATGCATTTGTATACTGTAGAACAACATGTTCGCCAAGCTCATCTTCTTTGTGTTCATAAAATGGACAGTTAAACATCGCAAAATCTATTTGAACTAGTCAAGAAATCTTTGAATGAAATTGTAGGTATGGATGAGTTGACAATTGCCAAAAAGTTGGTGTGTGTAGGAGCTGATGGAGCTTCAGTGATGCAAGGTCAAAGGAGCGGTCTTTGCATAAAGTTACAAACTACTTGTGCACCATACATGCTTGGCATTCATTGCATGGCCCACAAAATGAATTTAGCATTCAAAATTCTAAGCAAGTTTCCTACAGTATCAAAATTTGAAAATCTAGTTCACGAGATCCATGCATACTTCTGCCGAAGTCACAAACGTTTCCTTAAATTTCAACATTTTGCTAAGGGAATAACACCTGGAAACAAGCTTCTCAAGGATGTTGATACCAGATGGATCTCCCTGCATGGACCAGTGCAACGAGTTCTTTCAGAATATCAATCCTTGATTGGAGTGATGTACGAGCATCGCAGCACATTAGACAAAGCTCCTGACCTCTTACATAGGTTAAGCGATATAGAGACACTCTTGACTTTAGCTAGTCTTCTCCCCATGCTGGATGAGATGAACAATCTTGTGAAGAAAGCCCAAGATAGAACTATGTATAATTATGAATATGCCAATCTACGTAAACTTGCATACTTGGCCCTTGATCATCTATATCTAGATCTAACACAAGAAGGCGCAAATTATTTGATGTGGCGGAAAATTACTGATTTGAATAATCCTGATAATTATTTATAGTTTAATGCAAGCGGGCACTTATGTATTTGTGTACGTGGATATGAGATACCAATGTGCCATTGTAAGACAACCAGGTGCTCTAGAAAAGAAGTACTTATTAACGAGGAAGATTTTAACGGCATTGTTAAATCTGTTAGTGATAATTTGAAGGAAATTGCAAAATCTCTTTCCTCAGAGATTCGTGAAAGATTCCCTCGACATGAAATACTTGAAGCCATGGGTATTGTGTATCCTCAATTTTGGGTAAACCGAGATAACCCAAAATATTTTCATGATCAAGTAAAAATCCTGATCAAACAGTTTTCAGAAAAGGTAACATACAATGAACAAATAATAGAAGGAATTTTAGATGAAAATAAGCTTAGAAAGCAATGTCGGAGTTTTGCAACAACTATGAGGGAGTAGTATAAATCCATGGGCAAGGAGAAGGCCTTTGAACCGGGATCAATAAAAAAGGTTTGGACAAGCTTAGGTCAAAGTGAAATATTGCATGGTTCGATGTCAGAATATTTCAAACTTGTTGATTTATGTCAAACAATGATATTGGGGTCGATGGAGGATGAGAGAGTTTTCAGTACATTGGGGTTTTTGAAATTAAAGTTAAGAAACAAACTGGACAAGAATTTGGAAAATTGCTTGAGGATGAAAGGAACTACGTATAATGTTAAAATTTTCCCTTTTGAAAGGGCACTCGCAATCTAGAGGTCCATATGTGAAAGAAGAGGGATCGGGGACCGGGTTGTGCAACATAGGCTCTCCAATTCCAACAGCCGCCAGTACTGGTGGTAGTGGCAATGGCAGTGGTAGTGGGACTGGGCTTGGGACAGATGACAATGATATTGAAATTGACACAAATCAAACAATGAATGTTGAATTTGAGACACAGGCTGAAGAAAGTGCAGAGCAGTCTCAGAATCAAGATGACTCTTTTACTTTATCTGAAGATGAGCATCAGTTTGAGGACCCTGACTCTGTTTGGGAAATGGAAGATAATTAGTAGATTTTAGGTATTTTTACTGCACTTCATGATATCTTATTTTATATTGCACTCAAGCACTGCATGTCAGCATGAATCATATTCCAAACTATAGTTGATGATTTTTTATATTGTATTCAAATAAATTGTGAATCATTGCACTTCAAGTTCAGAATATTTTATTTTATATTGCACTCCAAGTCTCCATGATATTTTATATTATATTGCACTTCATGAATCATAATATATATGCCAAAGTCAACTGTAGTTGATGATATTTTATAAATTATATAAAATTCAATACCATCGGCCTAACAATACTTCATTGGCGGAACCCCCATCACAGTCTCGCCGATGGCCCGATGAAAATAGCTCACAACTAAGTATCGGTGTAACAATACTCTATCGGGCTAACTCCTAAGGTGCTCTCCCGATATACCGATAGAGTCAAGTTGTCAACAAAAGTAACCATGAATTATAATTTATGACCATGGGCATGAATTATCTTATTTTATCAATAATCACAAAAATATACCACACTTTGATTTTATGAACAATGCAAATTGTAGAAATTTGTGTGACGAGATCCATATTATAGCCTACATTCACATTGCATCCATAAATATTAAACAAATTTTAAATTCTATAGTGACGTAGTCCTTCCCCCATTCCTAAGAAAATTCAATACCATCGGCCTAACAATGCTTCATCGACGGAACTCCCATCACAATCCCACCGATGGCCCGATAAAGATATCTCAGAATCTAGTATCGGTGTAACAATACTCTATCGGGCTGACTCCTAAGGTGCTCTCCCGATATACCGATAGAGTCAAGTTGTCGACAAAAGTAACCATGAATTATAACCATGGCCCATGGGCATGAATTATCAAATGCATAAAGTATACCAGGGAACTATGGTGCATCGGGGAAACATTATCTGGCATCCCATCGATAGAATGAAGGATAGGTGTCCATCGGTGAAAGAATGATGTGACATCCCGAGGCATCGTCGAGCCGTGCTGCGGTGCATTTATGAACCAGAATTGAAGTGAATTATATCACAAGTTGATCACATAGTTGTTACAAAATCCTGGAAGATTTCGCTTAGGGCAGAAGCAGAAAGGCAAAAACTTGGAGTTCTGACACAGCAAAGACCGGTGGACTGTGGAGGCAACTCGGTGAGACTCACATAATTACGTCACTTTCAGACCCAGTTGAGAAGCTATTTTACTCAAAAGCTTAAGATTTAAATAATGGAAGAGAGTATAAACAAAACCAAAGTTAAAAAACATAAAACTGAAAAGCCTAAGAGACTCCTAAATGAAGACCTGATAGATCAATGCCCTAGGTCAGGGCCGAGACCCAAGAGGAGTGCTCAAATGAATCCTTCCATGGATCGATTATGGGACAAACAAAAGGGCTTAGGGGATATTTGGACAGCGCAATGAGGGTTCGACCTCTTCATGTACCATTACAGAAAACAATTTAGGTTTCAACCAGTCTGCAATCCATGGAGGTTGAACCTGGGAAGACTTGTGGTGCCCAATGTGTTTGTGAACACAAAGTTAATTAAAGCTCTTGCTATCAGATATGACCCCAAGAAAAGAACTATTCAGTCACATGGCGGGGGTGACATGCTTGTTATTTCTAGGGATCTCATTTCTAATGTATTTCAATTAGAGTGTTCACTGAATTTATCATTCACGATCAAAGATCTCTTTACAGAGTATCGCCACATGGATACCAGCTATAAGAGATGGAAATTACCTTTGCATAGGCCCAAGGATGAAGGAGGCCAACTCAGGAGGTTCTCTAGTAGTGAAAACCCTCCTTTCCATGAAGATTTGTTCAAAGATTATTTCTGATACACCTATTATTCAACTGGTCAGGTTTTGGGAGTAGAGGTTCCGCCTCTCATGTCGATTGCCCCAATGGTCTTAGCTACAGACATACAGAGCAAGGATGCCAGGCCATTTGATTATGCTAGCTACTTGGCCAACGCCCTACATCGAGGGCTCGAAAAGATTAAAAATAATAGTGATAATATTAATTTTGAACACTATTCTTTGCTTATGCATTTGCTATTGTACGAGGGACAAGTCAAAGGGGTCTGGAGTGAAGAATTAAGGATAAAAGATACAGATGAAAATGGAGATTTTAAACCTGTACAAATGTGGACTTCATTGTGGGACAACCGATTTGGTAGGTCTCATTACCTTTATTTTGAAGAATTTTTTGTAAAACCATTAATGAAGTTGCTGGGGTATCCGTGCAACTATAACCTATCCCCAGAAGTACAAAGATTTCTAAGACCAAAGGAAAATGACCGGAGAAATAAAGTGAATCATAATTGGGTAGACTGGTATGCTTTCCCCGATTGTATAGTGATAAGGGTTTATGGGTTCGAAGGGGCTCCACACTTGATGCCATGAGTAGTTCCTGACCGAATTTCTTTTTTAGAAATTGTGAGGCGATTGGTAAAATCTGATTCCAAACACCTCAAAGGACATAGCAAACAATCAATTATACCCATCACCTTATGTTTTGGAGACTTTACAGTGGTTGCCAATGAAGGATATGGAGAAATTGATGGTAAATTAGCACAGTACAACCTACCTCTAGGTGATGTAAGGAAACAATTTGATGCAGAAGGATTTATTCACAAGGCGAGATTATCGCAGGGGCTATCAGGGTATGAACATTTGTTCTCAATCGAAGATGTCATAAGAAACCATGATGAGGCTTCCACCAAGGAAAGAATGACCGCTTATAACAAGATTATGCTTGCAGAGGAATGGAAGAGGAAAAATGTCCCATCTTATTCAAAGGCATTTGGTGAGATACAAGATCCTTTAACAAGAATTGAGCAACTCATCGCTCATGTCAATGAACTGGTAAAGGATGTTCCCCCAGTTGTTTTTGATACACCTCATGCAACTTATTCAAGAGTACAAGTTGAAGACATAGAGCCCTTGGATTACATACCTTCACAACCTACTCCTGAGGTATGTTTTTTTGTAGATACTGATATAAGTGAAGAAGAGCAGGGTGATGAAGAGGGTGAGCAGGTCAAACAAATCAATGCTCCTGTAATTGCACAATACGATCCCCCTCAAGAGTAGAATATTGTAAGATTTGAGGCATCAAATGAACTATCTGATGATGTGAGGGTCATGGCTGGACAACAATTTATTTCTGATTGTGATTTTGTTAAATCTTCTGAATTTAAATCATTTGTTTATGAATATAAAGGTAGAAAAATGAGACAACAGATATAGGATATCACTCCTGAACACGAGGCAACTGCTCTAGAGGAATTGAAAAGGGAGGTAGAAAAGGAAATGGAGTCCATCACTCCTGAAAGAGGTAGGGAATTGCTTCAAGAAGCTAGAGTGTTGCTCTTGCCAGGGTGGGATATTAGCTCTTTAATTGTATTTGATAGCTTCAGAAAAAGAGGGGATACGATAATGAACTTAATAGAAGAAACAAGTGACAAAATGTATTCAGGATCTGGGTACAACCTAGACAAAGCCACCTTTCTTATTTGCTCACTGTATCCCCATGATAAAAGACCTGCTATAATTAGTAATCCAAACCAAGTGTTTGGTCATCTCTTGGTTCAACGAGTAGTGGATACCAACCCTATGGAGATAGCAGAATTGAACATAAATGTGGCAAAATTTAACAAAGCATGGATCGATAAACTGATTAAGGAAAATGACAAACTGAAGAAGGAGCTAGCAAACCAGAGAGAAAAAACATCTTCCTCCTCCACATCAGAGTTGTACTCCCCATGGCTTGAAAAAGATAAGAGAGTGCTTGATGCATTGGTTGATGCAGCCTACTGGAAGAATTGCCATCTAAAATCCTAAGGGAAATGCAAAGAATTGGAGAAAGAAGTGAAACCATCAAATATAACACTTTATTTGAAATGATAAAAGAAAGGTTCAATAAAATGATGAAATGTGCTATTGAATATTGGGAAGTATTCAAACAGACATGCATTGCATTAGTGGAGAATGAACAATTGCAGCCTAGAATGATGGAGAAAAAAAAGGAGTTCCTAGATAAGAATGTCATGAAAGGACAAATATTGCTGACATATAACAAGTTGGTAGAATCACATAATGGATATCATAACAAGCTTAGGGAAGATTTCGACTGCTTTAATTCAGTCCCACTCCTGACACTTTATTTTGGCATTGGAAATCCGCGAGAATATGATGATTGGAAGGAAGAGCTTGCTTGGATTTTGACTGCTGCGTTGCAAGAAATAAATGACGAGGTTATGGTTTTACAAAACACTCATAAGCAACTCAAAAAAATAATGTCTATGGAATATGATATGAAAGAGGCGATCTCTAACGTGGACACCTATGCTGAACAAGAGTACATCCATCACCTCTCTGCAGTCAATATGTTTATTAGCCAAATTGTAGATGAGTCAGAATCAGATCCAATGAGACAACCATCAGATTCAGAGGAAGAACGCCAGTCGATAGCATGATGAGCGCCCTATCATGGAGTAGAAGCCTTGAATAGATCTTAGGTGGTCAGTGGTTTGTAAGGGGTTTGTAGCTTGTTGCCTCTCATATATGCGAGAGATCAAGACCCCAATAGGAGATCAATGGATCATCACATCATTTTTAATTAGACTTTAGAGATGGTTTATAGTAAGAAGATAGATCATCTCATATCATAAACTATTTTTATAATGCATATCATTTGAACTATGAAGATCAATACAATGGAGAAGGTTACACATATTTACTGATTTGCTTTCGAGTGTTCAACTATTGTGGATTCATATGCTTATAAGTTATTAACTTATTTCACTGTCTCCAAAGTGGTTTTTTATTTTATTCAAATTGAGTGTGTGGAAGTACAATTAATTTTTCAGTACATTGAATTTCAATTCTTCATGAATAGGGGTTGTGACCATGGGGTTTTAGATTTATTTATGGACATGATCATTGATCAAGTAGTAATGTGGGCCACAAAATGGATCTTGTCACACAAATATTTGCAATTTGTGCTAATCATAAAATCAAATGTAGTGTATTTTTGTTGTATGTGGGATGTGGGTGAGGTGTAAGTTGGTGGATATTGATCAAGATTTTTAGTCAAAACATAACAGAAGCTAATAGTTCAACATCCATAACTTGGAAATGGAAGCTCTACCAAGAAGTAAATATAATGAGCTAACAGTTCATCACTAGTTCAAATGATAAAATAAATAATACAGAATCCAGATAATTGAACATCATCACATTACTAAAGTCTGAATTTGAGATTTTTAATTGAATTTCACATGAAGGAGTACATATTGGCATTGGCAATGCAAAATCTTGCCAATGCCCAAAGACAAGTCTGCACAGAGCTGAGTTGGAACTTCAAAACTCATATTATCAAAGATTGAAAATAATAAATCAAGTCACTGTATCAACTTTTCTAGAAACTTCCACTCTTCAGGTGGTGGAATTGCCATTTGCTCTAACTGATGTTGTTTGACTTGAAGTTTTGTTAACATTTCATGATTGTAATTGGAAATGGAACCTGTCTTGAATTCTTCAGTCAATTTTGTATTCAAAGTTATCAGTGTTCTGATGGAATCCAAATAGTTCACATCTTGATTCTGAGGAAACTGGTCCAAATCAATCTTCCTTGCACCTTCCATCTTCTTTCTGAAACCATCCTTTCCAATGAATCACTCATTTATGTCAAAAGCCTTTGGAAAACCAAGCTTTGTGAAGTTACTTACCTTTTCATGCACTATCTTCATCTTGTTTGCAACCAAATGCAAATATTCCTTTGTTCCAGACATTCTCGAACACTTTTCAATGATAGATGACAACTTCATTGAGGTTTCAATCTGATTAGTAATCCCTTTTGATTTCAGATCATTGTCACTGGCTTTGTAGACTGTTTGTAGAACTTCATTTGTAGATTTCTCTAGTTCCAACACCTTTTTGTTGTCCACTAAATATTTGTTGATCTTCTTATAATGATGTCTGATAGCATCAATCAATTGAAACATGTCACACAAATGATCAAACCTCTGCATTATTTCATCCCATATCTTTTGTTTCATATGCCTCACCGTATCTCTACAAAATGCAGATAACTTATTTTGAGAAGACTTAATTTCTTCTTTTGCTTCCGTCGGCTTTGTCTCCAATCTTTCATTTATTTTTCTCTATTTCTCCAATTTTTGTTCCCACTGTGCATTTCCATTCGCAATGCTTACTCTTAATTTTTCAGAAGTGGATTTTTTCCGAATCATATTTCTTGTTGCTCTCATCTAGCCTTCGCTTCAGGTCATTCACTTCTCTCTCATTTGATTTATCCTCTTTGCTTGTTGATGTAGAGGCAAATTTTATTATTCTTTTTTCTAATTCATTGCTCTTGTTATTTGTTGCTTTCCTCTTTGCTTTCTCACTTGCTAGGTCTGCCTGTAACTTTTCTATTTGGGTCTGCAACCTTTTCTTCTCTTTATCTTGCTTTAGCAATGACGTGTACACCAATTCATTATTCTTCTTTGATACATTAATTTTGTCAGTATTTTTCAGGCCAGAAAAATCCAATTGAAAATTGGTTACCTGGTATTCAGATCGATCCATCTGATTTGTTGGTTTATTTTGAACTATGGGAACAACAATTGTGTACTCCATGATTTATTTATTTGTGTCAAATGTGGGTAATACCATGGTTGTTGCAATCTCTCAAGTTATAACAAATGTACTCTCCATCAGTTGCTTCTTTTCTTTTTATTCAAGTCTGATTTATTTTTAAACTCTTCAATGAAATCATAACCTGGGGAGGCAGGAACAATGGAATGCTTGAATGGCGAAGGAATAGGAGTACTTACAATTGCTAATGATGTTGCACCCACACTTACTAGATTTGTGGGAGTGTCTGGAAATAAATCCTTTGTGGTACTGGTGGATCCACTGATAGTGTGACTTGGATCTGTCAAAATCCTTTGCCTCTTTTGATTGCCTTGATCAATTGATGTTTCTATGGTATCTTTTTTTGTTTTCCTCTTAGTATTGGGTGTAATTTGTCGTTGTAGCACATGTTGACCACTACTAGTACTACTACCCATACCATCACCACCAATGGCACTCCTAGTTGCACTAAGCTGTCCACCAAGGGCATGTCCTAGTTGTGATTGTATTTGACCATGAGGATGAGGACTAGAAGCTCTAACAAATTGAGTTTGACTTGTATCCCCTTGGTCTACTTTTTCACCTCCAAGCCCAAGGCCAAATTTATCAACTATTTTTCTATGCTCAACACTTTGTATTGTCCAAGGGCCTTGTCCTTTGGACCCTAAAGGACCACCTTCATAACCAATTTTTTCAAGTATGGCTACTCCTGAAGTATATGTTGAAGCATATTCTCCTTTTGCGGCCTCACTTAAACTAAGTTTGTAATTGGCATGGCTTTGTTCTTCTTCTTCCCTATCAATATCATCATCAGATTCATCACGTTCATCAGGATACTCTATATTCCATAATTTGTTAAACTCTTTATCTTCTTCGTTAGCATCATACTCTACAAGAGCTCTTGGATCACCTAGGTCCTTCCTCATAGACCAAGAGGCAGTAATTTTTGATCGTGACTAATTTTTATCTATAACTTCCTTCTCTAGAGAACCTGAAATTTTTACTTTACTAGATGGTTTATCACTTTTTTCATAAAAATTGTTGTATGTCCTGATTGTCTTTCGGTGCAATACCATAATTTATATTAACAATTGTTCAAAAGAAATACCATTCTCAACAACACTTTTCTCCATTGCTATTTTGACCTCATCCCAAGAATCCTTGTTTCTCAAGTTTTCAAGCAAGGGTTTACTTTGATGTTGAATTCTATTTGCAGCATTCGTATTGGCCACACTCATTGATTTAATGATGTCACATGGATCATATTGTTAGTGATAGATAGCATCAAATGCAAAAAACATCAAAATATTATGTGTCACACTAAATGCTTTTCTCTCGAATGTGAACCCTCCACATGAAAAAGGTAAAGAAGGAAATAAGGTCTTCTTTTGCTGACTAAGAAAGTGTAGTTCATCGACACTCTACACATGCCTTACATATTTCCAATGCAAAAAACCTTTCTTTCACATGTATTGGAAGTTTGTATGGCTATACTCCCGATCCATATGTGTATGTTAGAATGTGTCAATTAAATTGAATCTAGTCTAATACACCAATGAAACATTAGATTGAAGAAAACTAAATAAATAAAGTAAATGCAAACTCTAAACCGCAGCTTCTTCAAATTCGTTTCATTGTCCTCTATCTCCAAGGATTCGCTTTAAGATGTTTGCTCTTAGTTGTGCAAACAATAGCTTATAGAATGACACTTGAGAGAATGAGATTATCAAAAATGCATATGCATGTAAAAGATTGAGCTTATTGAATTAAAATGCTATGAAATGCTTAAGATACGACTATAATAACTACGCATGAAAATATGAGATTTGAGGTCCTTTTCCACTCATAAGAGGGTTGTATTTATAGATTTTTGAAGGTAAAAATTCAATTGGCCAAGATCGACGGTTGAGTTCAATCCTATTAAAATGAACGGTGAGAGATCGAGAATTCGAAAAGAAGATGGAATTTTAAGAGACGGATGGAGAAATGAAGAGACAATTTGAAAGGTGTCTCTCATAATTAAATAAATAAATATTCTATTATGTGTGAGAAATGAAAAGACATTTAATTAAATATTGCAAATATTTAATTATGTGAGAAGAGGAAAAAACTTTTTAATTAAATATTGAAAATATTTAATTATGTGAGAAGAGTGGGAAATTTAGAAAATGTTTTAATTAAATATTGAAAATATTTAATTAAATGTGGAATGAAGAATATCATTTAAATTTAGAATTTAAACTTGTGATAATTAATGTAAATAAATTGTGAAATCTATTTAGTTAATTAAGAGGAAGGAAAGCATTAATTAAATAAACTTTATTTATTTAATTAAATCAGAAGAATTGGAAAATGAACAATATAAATAAATAATTAAATTTATTTATATGTAGATGACATAAGAACATTAATTAAATAATTCATATTTAATTAATTAATAGGTTCGATCAACCGTGACCATTTTTAGATGTGTACATTTTGCCCCTCTTTGAAGTGATGTGTTTTACGCATTGCTTCAAAGAATTTGCCTCAGATTTTTGAAAGTAACAATGCTATATGCCCCCTCAGGTGATGAATCAGATAAAAATGATTTCTGAAAATTTTTATTGATTTGTTATCTGATTCATCTACCAATAAAGATGATTTGATGAAAACCCCTATTGAAAGATTGATATGAAGTTGAAGAACTTTGATTTTGCCCCGATTGATGATGCTTTTTGATTGATAAATTTGCTTCCATGCGATATGATGAAATTGATTGATAAATTTGCTTCCATGTGATATGAAAACAAATAGAAATGATAGATTTGCTTTCCTGATTGAAAGTCAAATAGATTGAGTCAAGATGACTGTTAATTTTGTTTCCATGCGATATGAAAAACAAATAGTATTGATAGATTTGCTTTCCTAATTGAATGTCAAATAGATTGAGTCATGATGACTATTAAATTTGTTTCCATGCGATATGAAAAACAAATAGAAATTGATTTGAACTTGCTTGATGTACTGATTGATTGATGATATCCATTGCTGATTGATTTGCATGATTGCTTGATGATATTGATAGTGTTGTTGATTAGGGAAGGATACATCCCAGAACAACACAAGGATAGGGAAGAATACATCCCGATGATGATGATGATGATCGAGGCTTGCAGTAAGGCTAGGAACAAGACCAAATGTATGATTAAATGATTTGTGCTAGATTGAATTGATTGATGAGATGAGATTGGAAGAAATGATTGGATGAATTGATTGAGATGATGCAGATGAGATGTGATGGATATGATAATGAAATGATGATGCAAATATGCAAGTGCAATGATAATGATAATGGAAAATGATGTGAATGATAATGAAAATGAGATGTACCAGATGTCCAGTCATACTCAACCATTGTCTGAAAAAGATATTCAAGAATGTGGCCAACCCTCAAAAATCTATCGAAAAGGCCCTCGAAATGCCAATGAATTATGCAGTCCTAATAATGAAATAATGAACCATTCTCCTTGTTGCCATTTCTTGTTGTGTTTAATTGTCATCATTGAGCCTTTTTGATATGTTGAAAGTTAGTACAAGCATCAAAGGGTATGTTAGCACCAATGATGACCTGATACTGCTTTCATAATGTTTGATGTAGCAAGTTAATACAAGCATCGAGGTATTATTGAACCAAGATGACCTGAGTATTGCTTGCATAAACAAACAAAAGTTAACCATTTTCCTATGCAAATTCTGAAATGTCATCAATGATCCATTGTAGATCATGTCCCACGACCAATTTGCATAATACTAATGATTAGCTTACAAACAGCAAGCAAAGAAAAATCATACTTCTTCCTTATGATTCATGTTCAGTACATCATTGAACCACTCCAAAGATATGATGTCATCAAATATCAAAACAACATTTGCAACTTATGCTTTTAAGTTTGTCATTCATTTAATTCAGATTAAGATCATCCAGTTTGTTTCCATTTTAATATATGACATGTCTCAAAGTTGTTTTGACCAGGCTTGATTGGATATTCGATTATTGATCTGATACTTGATAATTGACACATGTTGCTTGTTTGCTCAAAAAAAAGTTGATTTCCCCCCCAACGAGTTCAGGGCTTTGCCCTTAGTCTAGGGTGCGACACGACCATTTTATTGATGAAAGCATATGATTTATTGATTTTTCTTTGGATTTTAGGAATATTTTGATTTTTTTGAATTTTGATGTTTTTTAATTTTTTTGGATTTTGATGATTTGGATATGGACATGCATGACGATATCAATGCTTTGTTTTGAGATTTTGTTGAAAACCAAGCTAAGGTTGATTGATTAGATTGATGGATTGATAGTTTGACTAAGTGTGTTGAGCCAAACAAGGTGATAATGGATTTTATTAATTTGGCTAAGTGTGTTAAGCCAAATGAATTTGTAAACCCAAGGAAGTTGTGTTATCCTAGAGTAAACTCATTCACAAGATGATAGTTTGACTAAGTGTGTTAAGTCAAACAAGGTGATAATTGATTGGATTCGATTGATCAAGATTGATGAAGCTTGATTTGGAACAAAATTATTTTGATGATTTGATGTGACACTGACACGCAAGCTAGATGTGACTGATATGAATTGTTCAGATTGATGTTTGATGAAAGATAAAGCCTGATAAGGAGCATCTTCCTGTCAAAATATGTCATGGGCTAGTGATTTGGATCTTTTGGCTTGCAAATGCTTGACCAATTTGATTTTACGTCTTCCAATGTTCAGATCACCACATAAGTTGGAGGATATATATCAAGATTCAATCCTGAAGCAAGATGTAAACATTTGCCCCCAATGTCTAGCAATGTTTGAACAACCATGGGTGGATTCTTGAATAGGTGTATGGATAGATACTGTAAGCATGCAAAGGATGCCAAGGATTATCTTGTGACAAGATAAGGTGTTCGAATAAAAGAATTCTCATTCGAATAATGCTTCAAGGCTCAAATAATGTTTGGATTGGGTAGGATCAAAGAAAATGACCCATGTCAAGATGTTTACCATAAACAAGTGTAAAGTGTTTACCAAACTTTGTCGAGATCAAGATAATGTAAATAAATGGTAATGGGCTAGATAAACGGTTCATGGATGAATGGATGGAATGTTGGCTTTATTATGGATGCGATAAGATGCTTTCTCCTGAATTGGCGCATGTAGATGCTTGATTCTAAACATGACGCTTGTTTGCCAGGTTTTCATCATGGTACCTGTCCAAAGCACCACCAAAGTGGTTTTTGCTAGAGGACAATTTTTTTCTTTACTATTTTCAATCATTTTTTTGATTTTTTTGGATTTTTTGTATTTTTGATTTTTTTGTTGTCACCAAGACGCTTGTTTGCCAAGTTTTCATCAAGGTGACCATTTTTTCAAGAAATTTTTCTGATTTTTTTGTTTTTTTTGAGAGATTTTAAGTTGATGTTGAACCACCTAGTGGTGTTGATGTTGATGCTTCTATCATAATGTGTCATTGGTATCCTACTTGAAGAAGTTGTTTTGCCAAGATACGTGCACTTGAATGCAACTTTTGAGATCTCTGATCTGCTTTGCTGATACCAGAGTTAACCTCATCTTTGTGCGCACATCACGATAGAGTGCCTTCTGAATCCTTATGATGAAGGGTCGCTGCCAATACATGGTCAATGTGAGAATTGGATATCATGTGTGGAGGCGTGGATGGAGTGTGTTTAGGAGTAAAAGATGGATTGGCCGATAGTTTGGAACCTTTGACTCTCCAAACTTGGGAAGATGAGCAATAATGGGTGGATATGGAAGTGTGCATGAAATTTGGACCAACTGCTTGATACACTTTGTACATTGCTTGAGAAGCCTGCTTTTTCCTTTGTGGACATCTTTGATGGATACTTTTCCCTTTTTGATTTTGCCCCATAGTTTCTTTGACTAATGGAGTTTGATAGGGATAATTTTTCTTTGTATTCTTTGGTATCCATATGTATTTGATTTGTCCTATATGCTCTTTAGCTTCTTTTTCCTTGATAACATTCTTCATGCTTTGATTCAAGTCTTTCTTTTGACGTTGGTCCCAATTCGTGGATGGGGTGATGGGTGGATGAAGATTCATGACGTGGTGGGTTGTAGTATTGACATTGGTTTCATCATAAGGATTCTTCATGTTCCCTATGTTGACGTTTGCTTGAGATGAAGTTGCCCCCAATTTTGTGGAAGTATCAATGATATGTTCATATCCCTTGATTGTCGAGTAACCAAGGCCTTGATTCTTAGGATTTTCAATAATCTGTACTGGTTCCAGGATACTCTGTTCATGTAGGCCTAATCCTTTGCCTTGATAATTCATCTGTTGAAACATTTTATTTGCAAAAGGATATGATTTCCCTTGGAAACAAGGTGTTGCTCCTTCTCTGCTTTGTGGTGGATCTTCAAAGGTGATAGCTCCTTTATTGATAAGATGATTTTCCCTTACAAAGGTGAGTGATCCAGCTTTATAAGTGATAGGATCCTTTATCTGTGGGATAAATGCTTGATTGGTATGTTTATCTTGATCTTGTGAGATATCGGATTGTAATTCTCCTTCAAGAGGTGTTGATGCTTCACTGTCCTTGTAAAAGTGTTCCTCATGATTCATTCTTGATATGCTTTCACATGATGTTTCTGATTCACAACTTTTGTAGAAGCCTTCTTCATGACCCATTTCTGACATGTCTCTGGATTTCTCTATATTTTGACCATGTGTATAAATGTTAAGAGTAAGAGATTCTTGTTCCTTGGTAAGAGTATGAGACTCTTGTTTTGAATGATGATCATCTATGTGTCCATCCAAAGAAAGCATATTATGGGTAGATGGAGGAGTATGTGCTATATGGATATGATCATCATTTGCAATATCTTGTATAGATAGGAGAGTGCCCATTAGATCATTGTAGTATCTCAGAGATACGAATCCTTGATCTTGACTAATTCTGGAATTACTTTCGACATGTTTTGGATCAAGTTCTTGACATGGGTCGATTTCAAAGGATGGATTGCTTTCAAAGGGTTTTTGGACATCATCATAAGGCATGGGAAGTGGCTCAATATCCTCTTGATCTTTGAGTGGACTTGGATCAAATGGTGAGTTGGGGATTCTTTCATTGTTCACAACCGTGAGATCGAAGGATGTCAATATGCCTCGGGAGGGACCATTGCTAGACCTTGGTGATAGTTGTTGATCATGCTTTGAAATATATTCTTGAGATATGTCCTCTAACTCATTAGGCATTGTAGAGACATTTTCAATACAATCATTGGTTAATGGATCATGGATTATGTCAATAGGATCAAATATCATCAACACTCTTTGAAATAGATCTTTGTAGCAGGGGTCTTGATCATAACTAAAAAATGGCTCTTGATGAATATTGATTTGATCACTAGATGGGGTAGACATATCTTCACAGTGCTCATCGATGCATTGATTTTGATCATTGTCTTCAACATTTATGATGGATAATTATCAATGTTTTCAACCATATGATCAAATGATGTTAGCATTTCTTGAAGAGGTGTGATGAGCCCTTGACATGAGGATGATGGGATACTTTGATCTTGACTTGGAAAAGAATCATTAGATGAAGGAGATGGAGTAGCTTGATCATTAGATGGAAGGGAATCTTTGGATAGGATGGAAGAATTGTCATTCTCCTGGGATGTGCTTGATTCATGAGAGGGTATGGATTCATAAGATGGGGTGGAGGGAGGACTTGGAAGAATATTTTGTTCTTGAGATGGAAGAGGATTATCATGGGTGAATAATGAAAGGAGGGGATCTTCGTATGATTCTTGAGATATGGGATCTTGATCAAATATTGGAAGGGTTTGTAGAATTTTGGTATCATGGGATGGAGTGGAAAGAATGTTTTGATCAAGATGTGTAGATTGAAATGAATCATCGGATGTAGAGGATATGATAGAAGAAGGAAATTGAATGGGATCATTGAATTGGGTGGAAGAACCATGAGGTTCATTTTGAATTATGGGGGATGAAGATAAATGCATGGCATGACAGGATTGGTCAATGCTATTTGATGGCTTAGATTTGGGCTTCCCCTTTAACCTTTGCAAAAATTCAGAAACATTGAATTTGGCTGATGTTGTTTTTGGAGGAGAAAGGGTCACATTCATATTTCTGTCAAAGGACTTTTTAGTTGTGCCCCCTTTTATTTCCTTGACTTGCCTCTGGAGTGCTCTTACTTGCTGGGTAAGAGTACTAAGATCGTTTAAGGGAGTTTCATTCTTTTCAGGATTCTCTTTAATTTTCTCCATATTGTAGTCAGAGGGCAATTTGGCACCTTGCTTTGCCAATAAAAGAAAATATCCTTCTTTATTTTGCTCTAAGATTTTTTCCATAGTTAAGAGAAACTATGGATCTTGTTCAACTTCTTGAAGCATTTCTTTTGTTATCTCTTGATTTGAGCTATGAACAAGATTTTCTTCCCTATCACCCATATTTTAAAGTTTTTGGATGATCTTAATCTGATTTAAATGTGAAAAACATAGCATAGAGAAGCAAACAGTTGTTTTGTTAATCCTAGAATCTAAACAAAGAGTGTATGTTCTTTGAGATTTCCACAGGTTTGGAACAAGATAAGCATATCAATCAGACTCACTCTTAATTTTTCAAATAGGTCATCATAGTAATCACAGCCCACAACTTAAAATCATGTTGACTCACACAGCCATGTCACCCCCTAGAGGGCGCCCGTGTTTTTGTCTTTTCCAGGTGCGTACTCAAAGTGACGGAAGTGGATGCCGAATCCCTTCAGCAAAAAATCTTTGGCAACTATATGGTGAGTGTCTTGGGGGTAGATTCTTCCCTCCCCTTGCACCATGATTAAGACAATGTTTGGATACTGACACGGCTGACTTTCTACACTATGGTTCATAGTAAGGGTATCCGTTCAGTGTGGCAAATAGATATACTCCCTTGAGAGACCTCCCAACCTTTAGAACAAAGGTTTTGGGGATGGTTATCCTGCACACTACTGTCAAGTTGGATTTTCATCAACAACTTGCTTTTGATTAAGGTGGGTTGGAAACCTTGGCTTTAGGTGTTCCCACTTAGGTCATTCCCGAAGGGTGAGTACTTTTTCCCACTACGACAGGCCTTCTAAAGGATGTAATAAAGCACTAAATTGCATAAAACAAAAGGTAAGTCTAGTATTTTGATCACCCAGTTAAGGGGAGAGCATAGACCTATTACCCACAATCACAACATGCAAATAATGGTTCAATTTTAAATCCCAAATTGAAAATTTTTCTATTCTAAGTGAAGATGTTGCTTCACTAAAAACATGGGTTTATTTTAACCAAAAGAAAATATGTTTGGTGACTATCCTAGGATTGGTTAATTCAAATTTAAATGTCTACCCTAGGATTGGTTCATTTTGTTAAAAATAGCATCAGAAAAATTATGTCTGAGGATTGCGTCGAAATCAAAATTTAAATTTTTACAAATGTATGCGCTAAAACAGAAGATGTATGCACTGAAACAGGTTATGTATGCGCTAGAATAGGTTATGTATGCGTTGAAAGATCTCGTAGATGCACCGAAACAGCCGTCGGATGTGCCGAAACAAGTTATAAATGCGTCGAAAGGGATCTCAGGGATGCGTCGAAACAGGGTGTCTATGCGCTGAAAGAGGTCACGTATGCGTTGGAACAGGTCATGTATGCACCATAACAGTCATTGTATGCACTGAAACAAGCTTCGTATGCGTTGAATCGAGACTCGTATGTGCTAAACCGCGATTTTTTTTGTCTGTCACTTGCCAGAAGAATCTGCAAAAATAGAAATTAAATGCGGGGCTTGGCCCCACGGTGGGTGCCAGAAATGTGTACGTTAGAATGTGTCAATTAAATTGAATCTAATCTAATACACCAATGAAACATTAGATTGAAGAAAACTAAATAAATAAAGTAAATACAAACTCTAAACCGCAGCTTCTTCAAATTCGTTTCATTGTCCTCTATCTCCAAGGATTCGCTTTAAGATGTTTGCTCTCAGTTGTGCAAACAACAGCTTATAGAATGGCACTTGAGAGAATGAGATTATCAAAAATGCATATGCATGTAAAAGATTGAGCTTATTGAATTAAATTGCTATGAAATGCTTAAGATGCGACTATAATAACTACGCATGAAAATATGAGATTCGAGGTCCTTTTCCACTCATAAGAGGGCTGTATTTATAGATTTTTGAAGGTAGGAATTCAATTGGCCAAGATCAACAGTTGAGTTCAATCCTGTTAAAATGAACAATGAGAGATCGAGAATTCGAAAAGAAGATGAAATTTTAAGAGACGGATGGAGAAATGAAGAGACAATTTGAAAGGTGTCTCTCATAATTAAATAAATAAATATTCAATTATGTGTGAGAAATGAAAAGGCGTTTAATTAAATATTGCAAATATTTAATTATGTGAGAAGAGGAAAAAGCTTTTTAATTAAATATTGAAAACATTTAATTATGTCAGAAGAGTGGGAAATTTAGAAAATGTTTTAATTAAATATTGAAAATATTTAATTAAATGTGAAATGAAGAATATCATTTAAATTTAGAATTTAAACTTGTGATAATTAATGTAAATAAATTGTGAAATCTACTTAATTAATTAAGAGGAAGGAAAGCATTAATTAAATAAACTTTATTTATTTAATTAAATTAGAAGAATTAGAAAATGAACAATATAAATAAATAATTAAATTTATTTATATGTAGATGACATAAGAACATTAATTAAATAATTCATATTTAATTAATTAACAGGTTCGATCAACCATGACCATTTTTGATGTGTACACCATAAAATCTTAGGACAATGTATTCTTCCATTAAGTACCAATCAGCCAATTGTATTTCTTTTCCTAGTTGCACGCAGTTTCTACATGACATAGGAAATCTAAGCATTGGAGTATTTGTAATTACTTGATGCAATGGAGCCAAAAAGTAGTCTACAAAATGATTGTAGTTCCTTCAAGAATCATGCATCCTTATCTCAGTGGTCTATTCATATACTAGAGCCAAATTTTTTTCCTCTGCATTACTATAGGGTTGAAATTGAAGCTTGCTGGTTTGAAACATTCCTCTAAATTTGAATAGAAAAAGATAGCACAAGTAGGTTGTGAACCTAAATGTCTTCGTGGAACCTGCTTTAATCATTAAAAAATGTTTATGCATGGATTCTACAATGTGCTAAGTATAATTATATTTGACATGTTCATCGCAATAATGGATATTATATATCATTTCAAGGAGGCTTGCACCCACTTCCAAATTGCTATCCAGACCAAGGAAAAATGCTAGCATGGAAATAGTATCCTGAACCCATGGTTTAAAAATATCCAAATTATAAGGAGGCTTATGATCACCTTTCAATTTGTTTCTATCCATAACTATTGTATTTAAGAAATCATTTTTCAGCCTTTCTTCCACTGCTTCATAATCACTAGCAAGCTTTTCTAGGTCAATGTGGTGGTTTCCAAATTCTTCGGTTGTAATCCCCAACACTTTTCCAAGTTCTTCTGCATTAATGGATAACAATTCTTCTTGGTTATCTTTATTAACAATTGCTCTTTTCTTATCATCATAATTTTTGGCACAGACCATGATAAATTCTGGGCAAGGGAAAACTTCATGTAACATCATGCGCCCTAATCTAGTTACCCACGATGCATTGATACTATCAACTTGCTTTTTCTTTGCAGCCTTATTCTGAGATGTAAATCTAAGTTATGAGGTATGCCTACCATAGATTTCAAGATCATAAATATCATGGTACCCATCAGTGAAACCTGGGGTTTTAAGCAATTCTGCATAATGTATTTTTTTTATCGGACATTGCTCTAAGTCTAGTGGTACTGGTTGTAGACATGCTTATACAAATATGAAGTTGTGAAATTTGAAATCCCTAATAAGTAATACCTATTTGTCCTCCTTAATTTTAACGAATTCTTGAGTCTCTAAACCCAAACTTCAAACTTTCACAAAATAAGAATTTAAGAAATGTCAAACGATGAAACGTAGCCGTAGGAATTATTTCACTTACCCAGATTCTGAGTCCCGACTCTTGAAAACTGGAATGGCATTGTTGGAAGTGGAACTGTGGAATCCAAAACAGGGTGGTGCACTGCAACGAGCAATTTCAAAGTGCAAAGTGTTTTAAATGCTTTTTTTCTCATAATTGGAACGTTAAACTGAATGACACGTCTTAGGAGTTAGGTCTACAAGTCTACAAGACTACAAGTAGCAAATTTTTAACCGTTGATCTTTCTAAATCTAACGGTTATAAGGTGATTCCGGAGGTTTAAGTTGGAAAGCCCATCGCCCTGTGCATTTCATTACGAAATGCAACTACAACCATACATCAAATGTTCATCCAACGGTTGAAACTTGAGTAATTTATGAATTATGATATTAACTTTAAAAATAAACATTAATCACTTGATAGTTTGAGTTGACACTTGGCAGTTAGCAGTAAAAAGTGCTTTAAATGCTTTGTTTCTCGAAATTGGAACATTAAATATAAAAGTGAATGACATGTCTTAGGTCTACAAGCTGCAAATTCTTAATCTTAACTGTTGATCTTTCTAAATCTAACGGTTATAGGGTGATTCCGGAGGTTTTAGTTGGGAATTTTATCGCTCTATGCATTTCATTACAGAATGCAACTAAAACCATACATCAAATGTTCATCCAACGGTTGAAACTTGAGTAATTTATGAATTATGATATTAACTTTAAAAATAAACATTAATCACTTGACAGTTTGAGTTGACACTTAGTAGTACAAAGTGCTTTAAATTCTTTGTTTCTTGAAATTGGAACATTAAAGACTAAAGTGAATGACACGTCTTAGGTCTACAAGTTACAAATTCTTAATCTTAACCATTGATCTTTCTAAATCTAACGGTTATAGGGTGATTCTGGAGGTTTAAGTTGGGAAGCCCATCGCTCTGTGCATTTCATTACAGAATGCAACTACAACCATACATCGAATGTTCATCCAACGGTTGAAACTTGAGTAATTTATGAATTATGATATTAACTTTAAAAATAAACATTAATCACTTGACAGTTTGAGTTGACACTTAGCAGTTAGCAATACAAAGTGCTTTAAATGCTTTGTTTCTCGAAATTGGAACATTAAAGTGAATGACACGTCTTAGGTCTACAAGTTTCAAATTCTTAATCTTAACCATTGATCTTTCTAAATCTAATGGTTATAGGGTGATTCCGGAGGTTTAAGTTGGGAAGCCCATCACTCTGTGCATTTCATTACGGAATGCAACTACAACCATACATCAAATGTTCATCCAATGGTTGAAACTTGAGTAATTTATGATATTAACTTAAAAAAATAAACATGAAACATGTGTTTTAAATTCAATACCATAGGCATCGGCCTAACAATGCTTTATCGGTCGAACCCCCATCATAGCCCCGCCGATGGCCCGAAGGAAGACTCATAACTCATAACGTGCGCTCCCCGATATACCGATAGAGTTAGCAAAAGTAAGCACATCAATGTAACACATAAACAATGATGGAACGAATGATTGTATTCCCCCAATGACCCAATATAACCATGAATTATCAAGTGCATATTGCATAAAGTATATTACTTAAATTCTCAAAAGAAAAAAACTGATTTGAATATATTAAATTATTAATAGACACTGAAGTTCTGAACTCAGAAAACAACTCTTTACTCTTAAGCGTAATTGAATAACGAAGATTCAAGGAATCAAGAATAACACAACACAACCATTTATTTTATTGCAACTAAATTTCAATGTCACATTATTACATATCTTTTTACAGACAAGTAGCACTGTAGCTCCTATTTTGTATAAATAACATATTTCAGTGTGTCACTTTAGTGCTTTACGTAGACAAAATTTAATAATTTATTCCAAGTTGTTTCTTGTTACAATAGATTACAAATTGATTCCAATTTCCAAGCTTTGCTATTGAAAACTTACTACACATGTAACTCTAAAAATAAATGCATGATTCCAAGCTGCTGTTGGTGACAACATAATACAAATGTGGCTCTAAAAATAAATTCATGATTCCAAGCTTCTGCTAGTGGATTTTCCAACCATGTTGGGGAAAGGGGGTTCCAATCAGTCCTGGGGAAATGGGAGTCGTGAAGATACAAAATTTACTTATCCCCTTTGAGAACCAGAGCCATGCTAGGGAAATGGGAGCTATTAGAATACAGGAGGAAAATAAAATCTCCTCCCATCTTTTACCTGTAGCCTCCATGCATTGGGATAGCACTTATCTCCATCAGAGCTCCTCATCTTGGTTCAAAACTCGTCTGAAAATTCAGGTTAACCAAATCAACTTCTTTCCAATTCTACCCATTCTAAACTTGAAGGAAATTCGTCTTTTACTGATTACTCTGTAACTACATAACTGTAGGTAGGAGAATTTACAGTATCCCCAATAGTGCATCATCTTCTTCATGAATCCTTATTAACCCTAGAAAATAAAAACCCTTATGGCACTATCTACTAATCATTGAATCACTATCCCTATTTATGGGCCACCAGTGCTACTACCAGCTTGTATAATTACAATGTTTTATTTGATTGAACTGTACCTCAAGCTGACAAGCTGTCAAAATCACTCAAAGTTCAAATGATATGAAATCATTACAAATCTTGTTTCATTAAAGCTATGAGTTGTCCAAGAAATTTCTTCGGATGTTCATATCACATATGGCATAAATCGCCACCACTGCCTGCACTAGTAGTACAACCACACTTTCTTCAAAAAGAATGAGAATTTCAATTAAATGAAATGTACAATGTCGAGGCATTGAAAAGAAAGAATGAGTGATGAGAGATGAGCCTTTATCTCGCCACATGTCCGCATCTAACGGTTATAGTGTTATTCTGGAGGTTTCAAATCACAAGTCTAGTGCTTCAGAGATTTACTTCCGAAATGCAACTACAGTCGTCCATCGAACATTCAACGAACGACACCTATGATTTTTCGTTGGCATATCTGTTTATTTCGCCACTAGATTTTTTTACTATTTTGAGATTCTTTTTAATTCGCCAATGAAAATATATTTTTTGCTTTGAAAAAAGGTTTTAATCGCTAATGGAAAAAAAATTCTGGTTTGAAAAACGGTTTTATTCGCCAATGAAAAATATTTTATTCTATTAAAAAAATATGCAATTCGCCAAGATTTTCCACGAACTTCTAGGGATTATAAAAGATTCACCAATTGGGATTTTTTTTTCCCGTAAAACGGAAAAAATCACCAATAGAATTAATATTTTTCATTGGGAAGTATACCGGATTCGCTAGGATTTTACACCTACGCCGAGGGGGGGGTTTCCTAAAGTTTTCCCTGCATAGGGGAGTTCTTGGAGTTACATATACTAACTTGAGAGATGAAAGTCAATGATGCTTGTGTAAGAGTTATTTTCTATTCTAGGATGGATTTAAACATGTGAGGGTTGTGAGAATTCATATCATCATATTGTAGGACCTTGCTTGGGCCCATGCTATTATTTTTTGGTGGCTTTTGTTGGCCTCAAGGGAAGATTGAGAGGGGGGGTGAATCAATGTTCAACAATATTTAAACTCCATTCTTGAAAACTTGAAATCATTCCATCATTGCATTAAAGAATAAATGTATGCATTCAAAGTAAACATTCATAACACCATGAAACACATATTTTTACGTGAAAACCCTGTTAGGGGGAAAACCACGATGGAGGTTAATCCACAATTTGAGTACTCAAATATAATTGTTTTACAAAAGGAATGCACTTCCATTCAAGCATACTGCCTAGAGCTCACTGCTCAAGAGAAAGGCTTACTTCCTACAAAATTCAGATTAAAACCATTTGAAGGGTGAACTAAGATAGTAGCATCTATTTATGTCAGGTGACAGTTCTGGTGAAGCTCATAGATCTGATTCTGGATCTGCTTTCTGACTTTGCACTTCGCTCTGCCTTATTCTGCTCTTCGCATTACTTATGATCAAATTTGCACTACTGCACTATTGGATCTTGTAATTCGTACTTATACACACACACCTTTGCATTCCATACATAAATGATAAAAACCAACCTCTTATATATATCCGCAATCAAGGATTTATTCATCCACCAGTCGGCTTTACAAAATATTAAGTTACTTTTATCTTGTCGGCCAGATCCACCACTAAATCTTTATGTGCATCCTCCAAAGTCTGCTAAGACAAAGAGAGGACCCAAATAACACTTAATCAAACATGAAGACTTATAATTAATTACATCTTATACATTCGTGATTTCTATCCTTGTCGGGTTAGCCTTCTAGCATAGATAATCAACAACTTAGTGTACTATATCTTCTAGATCACTTCTTAGTGAGTGCGCATCAAAACCAAGATACTACAAGCATCAAAATACCTTCCTTAGAGATCCACAACCCAAAATATCTATCCGGTAAGGTATTTAGATCAACTTTTATGCCTTTAACCAAATGCCCTATTCATTACTCTGTTATGTCGGTAGGAACCAAAATTATACTTAAGTTGCATGACTTGGGTTGCCATCAATGACAACACTTACAAGCCAATCTCCCCAGCCATATGCCAACAACTTTTTGGGCCTCCTTAAGTGCATATATTAGAGGCATGGGATAAAGTATGTGCGGAATATATTTTATAAGTTTATGTTAGTGTATTTCTTCTAGAGAATCAAGATTGATGATCTCCTAGAAGTATTACATAGAGAAGCTATGTGGTTGTACTATAACCATGAGTCATTTGGTAATGCATTGAGTTGTGCAATGCTTTAGAGGTTTTATTTTCTCAAAAGGGTTTTCCTAGGTTATATCTATGTCTTTAATCATCTTATGGTTGCTTCTATTCTATCTCATTATTTATTATTATTGTAATTAGGGAAAATCAGATATAAAACTAGAATAACAAGATATCAAAACCCTAACTAGCACAATAGAGTACAAACAAGCATGAAAATCAAAATAACAAGCAAATTCAAACCAATATCCAAGCTTGAATTGATTTATCTCCATTGCTTTTCTCCACCTGCATGAGAATGCATGATTTTGAAGGTTTGAATGTTGATATGTTGATTGCTCAATTTTGCAGCATAACGATAAGATGAATATGATAGAAGAAAATAGATAGATAGATGAAAATATTGAGAGAAATTTTGGCAGAGTGAGGATGCTAGAAGAAGATCCCCCCAAATGACCTGTGAAAGGCTTGATTTATAGGAGAAGGTTGATTTGATTCAATGGCCAAGATTAAAAGTCAAATGTGTTATATGTATGGCTAGGATTAAAAGTTTATTTTAGTGTCTATGACACACATTAAGTGGGTTATGACATGACACTCAAATTAGGATGTGAGGAAATAATGGAGATTATTTTATTTATTTTAGAAGAAAAGATGCTTATGACACACAATGAATGAGAGTAAAAATAGGATGTGAGTGGGAATCTCATAATTTAAATAATAAAATTATTTAAATTATTTATGCATGTGAAGAGTTGTAATCATGTGACACATGTTGCAACGTGACAATAAGTGAGAGATTAATTCAAATATTTAATTTGAATTATTTTGAGACATGTGAAAGGGGAATTAATTAAATAAATGAGATTTATTTAATTAATTGGGAAGGTGATTAAGTGGGATAAATGAGATAAGTGAGATAATGTAATGACCCAGGGTAAAATATTACAAATGTTTTTCAAGGTCATGTATCGACTAGGTAATGTTATGATAGGGACAATTTTGAGTGTCTACAATTATTATTGTTGTCACGAGGATATCACCCTTAGCTAAGTGTAAACTCAACTATCCTATGAAACATGGGAACATTTTCTAGTTATGGGTTGCCTATGGTGAAGATGAACCTCTAGAGAGGGTTGGTTCTCTTGATGAACCTCCTAAAAACTACTACATTGATTAAAAAAGGGGGTAGAAGAACTAAAATGAAAGATTTACTAACCCTAAGAGGTGATGCATCAATGATCCTAAAATTATACCTATTGTTTCAACTTGCAACTTCTCACAAAAAATAAGCTTTATCTTATGCACAACTCAATTTTCACAAACTTACACAGTAATATTTCATAAAAATGTTATGTTTTGTTGCAAATGTGAAGGTGTTGTCATTGATTTCAACTGGTTAATTGGTTGTCAATTGGTTGTTATTTTCATTGATGTCATGGAAGTTGGTTATTGGTTGTATATGTCGAGGATATTAGGAAAATTATAATAAAGAAGGTTTGCAGGTATTTTAGTGTATACTTTGGCTCCAGGTTTTTCTCTAGGATTTGTTGCTATGCTAGTGAGGTTCTGAGGCATTGTTTAGGGTTGTTGGAAGTTGCTATATCCATAATTTGGGTTTTTGGATCATTGTACAACGTGAGTTATGTTCACCAGTTGTGAACTATGATTTTCTGTGTACCTAACTAAGGTTTGGGAGAAATGTAGTTGCTCCAAATTTCTTCTTGTTCAAGTTTTATGACTTGCGGTTCTTAGGATAAGTTGATGAGATTGTGTTCAAGTGAAATTTTATTAAATTTGAAAGATAGGATCATGTTAAGGTTGTGTGTGCTTAATTGATTTATGTGTTTTACATGGGTATTGGCCGACTTTGTGTTAAACACTACTCGAGAAACTTATGAAAGTGTGTTGAAGCATGTTGGGACTTATTTAGGTCCTCATTTAATGTGTGTTTGGTTTTCCCTCATTCTAATTGTTATCACAGGGATTTTCACCTACGTGCAAAGCTAAAAAGCTCTGCAATCCCGTGTAACATTGGACTAATTTCAGGTTGTGGGTATCCTATTGTGAAATTAGACCTCTAGATTTTAGGCCGGCTTCCTTTATGATATTCTATTGATTATGTGTAACTTGTTTGGAAAAGGGAAGAAGGGCTTGAAATAAATGCATAAACTAGACCTAAAGATGAATGGTGAAACACCTAAATGTAAATGATGTATAGACCGGTTCACAACTATTAATCTTAAAAAAAAAAATCACAACTCAAAATGGGCAATCTAATCACATAAGTATTTCATAAAAAGGCTTGATCATCTACCCTCTATGAAGGAAATGGTGTTTTCACAACCTGAAGGAAAGATAAACCTATTGTACAACCTATGACCTATGACTAAAACTGCTTTAGTGTACATGCATCCATGAATGACACAAAAATTTAAAGGTTTCAAGACTAAAACTCATTAAATTCGAATCCCCATCATTCAAAATATACAGGACACCTGAGAATGAGAAAGATAACAATTGATTTTAATAAAGATAGAAGGAAAAATCTGCTATTAACAATATATCATAACCTGTAAAAGCTACTAAGTATATTAATCTCTATGAAAATGAGTTACAAATCTTTCTCTCAACAAAAATAAATGAGGATAAAAGGCAAGAACTAGAGGAAAAAGAATGACTTTTTCCAATATATAAAAAGTATGAGAACTCCAAAGTGCTTAGAGGTGGAAGAAACAGTTCACTGAAAGTGAAAATCACCTCGAAAATATCTCCCACGAGCAAAAGAGAAACTGAATAAAAAGAAGGCCCACCAAAGTTGTAAACTGAGCCTAAATAGCTCAAAACTCCCCCTTATTCTAAATGTAACTGAAGAACAACTCAAAAATCACTCCAATGTGTATGGAGGCGGCACTGGAAGTTAAAATATCTTCCTCCCGAGCAAAGATAAAAATCATGGAAAAATGGGCCCACCACTGAAGTAATCTAAAAAAAAGGTGGCCAATCTCGTCCTACATGAAGATCAACCCAAAAGGAACCCAAAACCACTTCAGTTGACTGAAAATTAAAGTCAAAACTCTAGCTTGAATTCAATATGCATGAAACACCTTCAGATCAACTGATTGCACTATTAGCTGACTTAAACATAACTTTGAATCCACTTTTGTTCCCGATATCTTGCATGTTTTTTAGTGAAGGTAAGCAGTTAAATAATATTAAAGTAATCAATAAAGAGTTACTTTAATATTTATGATATCTTTGCTTAGATTTTCCACATCTACATGATAACTATTAAAGCATGCAAGATATGACAAAGGTAAAATAAAGAGTTTACATGAAGTTTGGTTTACCTTTGCAAAGTTTTTCACATAAATGTAAAGGTATATAGAAACACCCTACATATAGCAGTTAATTATGCAAATATCCTGTAGACATCCAAATTTAACCACTTCCACATGGTCAAAATCCTATCATTTATTCGTCTAATCCATCTATATTAATTAAATGACACATTTAATTAATATTATCCCCTTTCCCTAAGGTTCCCAAAAGTATTTAATTAAATACTTTGTCCTTTACCTTTTCCCCTCTAAATTAGATAAATCAATCAATTTATTTAATTTAGTCAATTATCCTTTTCAATTTTTAATTCATTCTCTCTCTCTCTCTCTCTCTCATTGTCCCATCCTCCATAACCTTTCCACTAATCTGGATTAATCTAATTAATCCTTCATTAAGATGTGCATATCCTTAATTAGGATTAATGTCACATCCTCCATATTTAGCCACTTGCCTCTAATCCTCATTAATTTTTCTAATCACCTATTTTCACAATCCTAATCCTAATCACTTACCTTTTCTAACCTATCCTTAAGTCAACCTTTCGTGGTACTTACCCTTTTTGGGTTGACCTCTTTCCCATGTGAATTAAAAATCCACACTTATTCCCCCCATGCATTTATCTTCCCCATGACCTCTCAAAGGTCACATCAAGCACATGGACAAAGACCTCCTTTTGGAAGACCTTGTCTTATCCATGGGTCTCTCCCAAGAATGTGAATTTTAAATTCACTTTTATTCCTCCAATGCCTTCTCCAATCCCCATGGTGACAAGAGTGGACTTTCTAAAAGTCTTCACTTGTCACTTTCAGCCCCACTTGGGGAAAAGAAATACCTTTTTGGGGAAATCCTCTCCCATCCCAAAGTACTTGCAAGTACCTTGGGACCACATGGCCTTTTCCACATCACTTGTACCTTTACCATCTCACCTTGTCCTTTGGACATTTCATCCGTCACATGGCGAGATGTGAGGGCTTGTGAGTCCTCAACTCACCATAGCCCTCCATCTTGGCCATGGTGGCTCAATCTTGACCGTTGAATCCTCTAGAGAATTCAAATTCTTCTATAAATAGACCCCTTTTTCATTCATTAATGATCTTAGAAATTATGAGCTTATGATATCTCATGACCTTCATGCATTATTGTCAAACTTATGCTCTCAAGCCATTTTGCATTCTAGCCATTGTTATTGCATTCATCCACCCTCATTAATCATCCAACTACCACTACCATCACAAGCTTTCCATCAAGGAGCATACATTATCAACCATCAAAGGGCCAACCAAAGATCAACTCAATACAAGGTAAAATATGTTGTTTTCTTTATCTTTATTTTGTGCGAGTTAATGCAGCCCTATCTTGAGGTGTTAGGTGTCATTTGCTTCTCTTGCATTCTATTTTGTTTAGCATTTTTAGACTAGGAGATTTCACCTGATCACATATCCTTTAAAAAAAAACACTAAGGCAAAAATGCCTTATATCAGTGGTCAACCACTTAGGGTAAAGGAAAACCCTAATCAACAAAACCCGCGGCCAAGGATATCAAATTTCACTTCTCATTTAGCAAAAACTCTCTACCTGGGCACCGCCAATGAATAGGGTTTGAGCTTCCTGTGTGGATTTTTCTCATGGAAAATCTCCAGGATCGAAGGTTTGGAGTTTTTTGAAGATCGTGACTGAAAAACTCACAACTAGTAAGCTGTAGTCTATTGCTCTGAGAATCTGTAAGTTTATTTTGAGGTGATTTTAGGCAAAGAGGTTGCGGGTATATCTATATTTCTCTAAAATTTCGCTTGCAAAAATGTCGTGTATTGCTCTGTTCATTGCTTTCTTGTCTCTGCTTGTCGACTCGACTTCATACAAGCTCAACCTAAGCGAAACCATGTTCATAGCCACAGTTTTTTGGAAAGCTCAGCCATGGCGGAGAATGGTAAGTTCTATACTTGAGTAATCCTCATTTACTTAATGAATAAACCATATACAATCCTTTCTTGCAAACAATAATGAAGCTTTTGTAATGGAAAAGTGAGTTTCTATTTTAACAGGTCACGACCTAGACATATAAATTCTTCATTTGTCCTTCATTGACTATAGTGACTAGGGCCTTTGTTGTTTCCCTTTGTATTTTTTTGAATGTTCGAGGGTTTCATTACCTTCATTCCATGAAATGGTAACATTGATGCACTTTGTATATATAGCCCATGTGCCTACTCTGTGCTTCCAATTTGGCCCACGACTTCCAGGCCATGAGGGCATTTTGTCAAATAGTCTTGCTCTTCCCTTGATCCAGTGTGAAGGCTTCTTCTCCTTGCTTCATCTTCAATACTAAAGTCGATTCCCCTTGAAAAACCTAATTCAGGATTCCTTGCCATCTGAATTGACGATTTCTCTTTCTGGAGAGGTCTCACCCAGATTCGATTCAATGTCACCACTTACTTCTGATACACTGGATCTACTTTCCAGATTACCATTGTCTATTTTTGTTTTTCTCAAACTCACAAGGAAATAAAGGTACCTCCCTTTTAGGGTTTGCCTCTTTTAAGTCTTTCTTTGCCTTGAAATAATATTCTCAACAAATATAAGAGTCTAAGATAGTATTTTGAGAAACATCCTATAGATGATCATAACTTGTAAAATTTATCTACTTGATATCATTGTGTGGTAGCCTAGAGATCCTCCATATGCTTATGGTGTGTCTCTTTGTTGCAATAACACTAACAACTCCGATTTCCAAAACAAGGAGTGAATACTGTATTATGGAGTATACTATAGACACAGGCAAAGCTTCCTTAGTCATGTTGTTTTCAAACCCTATTATTTCAAAGAAGAGCCCTAATATCCACTCCTGAATGTTGTACATTGTTTAATGCTCAGTAACAATGCTCTTTCATATTTATCTTTTGAAACATGTTAGGCTTCCTGTAGTTGTTCTTGCATTAATAACTACAAATTTGTGATGTAAAAACACCTTCTATTTGGCATTTATTTGTTTATACTGAAATTCCCCATAAGCACTTCCCTTTTTTTTCAGTTCTATTTTGGGGAAGTGATAAGAGGCTTTTGTAGCATGTATTATCGCACAAAACAAGGGATATCTTCTTGTAGCATATATGATTGCATATTCAATTGATAAAAGTTACCTGGTGAATCATTTCTTGTAATGCAAATCAAAATGCTTAGATGTTGTCCTCATGCACCCGTAGCTCCTTTGAATGTATTAATTATCCTATGCAAATATCATTCATTTGTCTTTCTTCAATGCACTCTACAAGCTTATTTGACTGATGCAAAATTTACATTCACTTGGTATCTTGCTTTAAATACAACTCTGAAGCACAAAACCTTGTTTCAAATGTAATCATTTTCTATGTTTCCTTTGGAAAAGTTGTATTCAGTTCATTCTGTAAAATACCTCCAAGTAGTAATACTGAAATATTATGATGCAAAATAGTGATAGTATAAAAACTTGCATATGGGAATGAAGGATAGTACAATTTGTTTTCCTGTTTTGCAAACTCATTGATCATGTAAAATGAACCATTGTTTATTCATGATGCTCAATTCATTGCACTGTTGAATTGAATGTCATGAATGATCAATGAGTTCGAGTTCTTTTTACACTTGATGTACCTTTATCTGATGCATAAAATCCCCTTTTTAGCAATTCTAAATCTGTTTATGGGCATTGTACCTTCATAGTTTTTGGGCTCAACCCTTGTGGGAGCCATATTTACTCCACAACTATAATGGAAATGAGGCATATACCTATTCCTGCACAGGAAACAAACATGTTAGTATTTAAAACAATGAAGTTCAGATGTTCCCGATGTTCCATTTCAACTTCACATGTACTCATGGTACTTTTCCTTGCTGATTCAATTCATTGCAATTAAATGCATTATGTTTTTGTTGATGATGCATGTAATATCGTTCATATCTGGAGCTCTAACAAAACCCCCTTAATCATTTGCAGGTACACTCAGAATCAGAGGCAAAGACGGATCAAAGATGGGGCAACAGTCACAAAACATTCAAAGATCAAAGACCCCCACAAGCAAGCAATGATGGACATGTTGCTTTGTTACATGTTTTCTTTATTTTATCACCAAGTGTATAATTCATTTCCTTTCAAAGTGTTGCATTAGCTACTCCCACAACATTTGTGGGATACCTTTTTGATTTCTCTTTTATGAATAAAGAACAACATGTAAAATAAATGAATCATTATGATAAGAATGAATTCATAACAAGATAAAACAAACCAATAAGTTATGCTTAAATTTCATGTACTCCTTTTGGTACCTTTAATGTAGTCAGCTGTTTCCAGCTCTACCAAATTGAGTTGAGGTGAAATTTTTGTAATACTAACCCCACTGTAGAATGGTTTGGTGTCGACCTAATTTGAATCTGTAAATACAAATGATGTGTGTCTGACCTTGGATGAGTTTCAAGGTTGAAGATAGTATAAATACAAGTTGATATTTTTTTGAAAGATGGATGCGAGCAAGATAGATGTGAGATAGATGTGAAACAATGTGTGTGTGATGCGAGTTTGAGTAGATCAGTGTGAAATCTAATTGTTGAGTTTTCAGAGGCAGTGATCTGAAGGTGTACTCTATCATTCAAGCATGTATGCAAGTGTGTGACCGAATTGTGGTGGAAATCTTGGTTGCATTGAGATAGTTTTCTCTTTGTTACTACTCTCTTCTATCTTCTTTGTAATTTTATGGCAGTGAGCCCTCTAGGTGGTTAACCCTTGTTGGATAGTGAGTCTTGTTTTAGATAGTAAGTCATGTTTTGGTAGTGAGCCTTTGGATTCGGTTTTGATATTCTCTATATTGTGAGCTAATCTTCATCGTGGTTTTTCCCTCATTGGGTTTTCTACGTAAATTTGGTGTTGTGTCTATGGTTTTTCTTTTTTCAATTTTTGCTTTTGCACTTAATGATTAATCACATTAGTAGAGTAAAGGATTTATGAATGATAATAGATCTAGTCTCTGGTGGAAGTTTTAAAGGTTAAATTTGATACAACTAATTCACTCCCCTCTTAGTTTTCTTGTTCAACAATGTTTTAGGTTCTTGAAGGAAAACTATTTTTTTTCACAACTACAACTACTTAAAGAAATAACACAATGGATAACCTATATAAGTTTTGCTTATTCTAGTATAGAATGTTTTGTAATGAGACATAATTTAAGGATTTTGCATTCATAATCACAAAAATTAGATCAAATCATCCATAAAACACTTAACAAAAAAATTTAGAGAAGGAAAATATGTTGCTTTTTGAAATAATAGAAACTTCTATCAATACAAATATGAAAAAACTACTTGAGAATACATAAAATACTGCTCTATATCTCTCAAAAGGAGTTACAATCTCTTCTCTTTTTCATAAGGTAGAAAGAGGAATGAAAGCACCGACTCTAAAAAATTTGAATGCTTTGTCTTATAGATCTCTTCAGCTAACTGAAGTTGAACCTCGTGGGAGATGTTGAGCTTGCATGAATATGGAATTGGATGCGAACTGGAAGTAGAATCATGCAAACTTTGGTGTAGAAGAGTTGACTTGAGCTGCTCACCTCTTGAATTTTGCACGCTCCTTGAAACTCCACCTCCAACTAAACTTGAACTACATTCTAAATTTGCATGACGTTGATTGAAAAGTTGAGTTTAAACACTTTGCATGAGGTTTTCAATTTTTTTAGCGTACAAGGAAAATAAACCTTTATTTTAGGACCCCAAACTACCTCAAATTGCATGATTTTAGCCTCAAACTCCTCTCAAATCCATTGGTAACCATATGGGCTTCTTAAGCAGGCCTAAACTGCTTCTAAGTGCCACTAAACTAAATTTTTGGGCCACTTATTCATGTGATCATCTTGTGAAACTTTTATGTGATCATAGGTGTGTGTGTTGCTTGTAGATAATTGGGTCTTCAAGGTGGCATAGGAGAAGTTGTTTGTCTTTTAAATAATACATCATATCAAGCCTTTGAACTTGTCACTTTCCTTGACTTTGTATGAATGCCTTTACCCTCTCATCAATGCCATTGTCTTAAGGTTTCAAATTCATAATAGGTATTGACTATTAATTGACAATCAAATTCACTTATAAAACACTACCTTGAAGTCCTCATTAAGCACAAACATTGAATCTATATTGCACTAAGTCACACAATCTTTATTTCATTCAAGGATACTATATAGTCATATGGTTGTCATCTTGTTAACTTACAATGAAGTTGACTTCCAAGCATTAAAGTTTGTAGCTACTTGATCTTAACTTCCTTACTTATCAGACTGCCCTTATAATCTAACCCTAATCCATGGTTATCATGTTCTCATCTTCATCTGAATATTTCTTCATTGATCACTTTCCTTCTTGGTTGCTATTGTCTTTTTGATGTCATTGTGCATACTTTCATACTTGAACTTGCAGCTCACTATACCATGCATTATTTATTGTGTTCATGCAAACATTTCCATCTTTTCTTATCAGGTCTAAGGACTTCCCTAATTGTATTTAAGACTGCCCTCAACTTGAATTTTTCACTATCCTTTCTCATTTACAACCTTACCATCACCAATCTACCCTTTGGTGTTGAGTTGATTGTACTTGACCAAGCCTTTTTAGAAGACTGCACTTGTATTTGTTTGATGACATCTTCATTGAAATTACTTGTTCATACATGCCTTTACTCTACCCCTTTCCTCTTTTGACAGTCACTATCTTGCAACCCTAGATACTATCCTCATGCATTTATATTCTTATGACTATTATCTTGCCTATTTAAGACCTTCACTGCTTCTAACCAAAAGGAGGATAAATCATTGTCAAAAGGTGACGGTAATGTCAAGGTACACAGTCATAGTGATTGCCATACATTCACTTTCCTGAATCTTTTACATCTTTACACGACTCTTTTCATAAAGAATATAACTTCATTATCACAATCATTCACTCTTATATTCATATAATGTTAACCAAAAGGAGGATAAATCATTGTCAAAAGGTGACAACAATGTCAAGGTACACAGTCATAATGATTGTCATACATTCACTTTCCTGCATCTTTTTCATCTTTACATGACTCTCTTCATAAAGACTATAACTTCATTATCCCAATCATTCAATATTGTATTCATACCATGTTAACTCCATAATTGATTTTACTTTGCAAAATTTTCCCCTTCATATGACTATCCCACTGCAATATTTCTTCATTTATGACTGCACTCTTTGAATTTATGACTGTGATCATCACCTTCATTACATTGTCTTAAGAACCTTGCTCTCAATACCGCCATGATAAACTATCATTTATGAGGATTACATGCCTTTTGGGACTGTCATTGAAACTTGAGCTATCCTTTCTAAATTAATGTATTCACATTGCATTTAAGATGTCATACCAAAGTATTGTCATCCTTGATGACTGTCAACCCTTGTTGCATGATAATTCCTCTTTGTTCTTTGCCTTAGGCTACTTGTGACATTTCATTATCTATCATTGTAAACATAGTCCTACAAACACTACATTGTCATGATTGTCCTTGAATGTAAATAATAGCTCATAAACAAGTTCATTGAATATATGAGCCCTAAAGACCTAATTCCTCTCTTTTCCATCGATATAGGCTTAATAGTAGTAGGTGTGGTTGTATTCATTTATCAATTTCATTTTCATTTCCTAAAGCCTCAAAAATTGATGTTAATGACTTGCTAAGATGCATAGATACTCCAGATAAACTCAAGAAACAACTTTATCTGACAACTACCATGCTAAGTCCTAGTCATAGATGCAACCTTCACATTCATTTCGTATGACCAAAGAGTCATTTCCCTTCACAAGGCCTATTTTTTTTGCACAATATGTTGCTCTTTAGGTCTTATTTTGTGCGATCTATTCCCTTCTTTAATCACTTCACATTTTTTTGTTCTTGGCCTCTAATCTTCATGGCATTGTCTATGTACTACTCTTTTAATTTTAATACCTTTTCCTTACCCCTAGCAATGTCACATAACATTAGAACTTGCCTAATAGCATACATCTTTGTTATACTTTGTCATGAATTCTTAGTCATTAGTCTTCAAAACACAGTCAAAGTCTTTGTCACAAGGTCATAGGAACAAACAACAAAGTCTTCACTATCATAATGACTATCCCATTTTGGTGTGCTTTCCCTTGATTAAGACTTCCCTTAAGATGAAATTCCCTTAGGTGGTATTGCAATGGTGGTTGTTTCTCATGAACTATGATGACATTAATATCACTTATTAGATGTCCCTTTGATATTTTTAAGACCACTGTCTAGGTTATGTTGATAGTCCCTTCTTCATTTTATATTTTCAACCATTAAGACTACCCTTCTTGTTATTTGCAATGTAAACCCTCATGCCATTTCCATTTAGATTGCTTTTGTGATTGTCCAAAGGACCGTTCTCTCATATCTTGATCATTGTTGTCCTCATGATAAAAATTGTCCTCTTATCTTCTTGAAAAAAAATTAGGTTATATGACTATCCTACTTTCATGTACTACATGACTATCATAAAATACACAACCTTAGAATTTATTACATGGGAAATGAAAACATTTTTATCTTCTTATGCAACCTATTTTTCCGAGGAATTTCTCTATGTTTCCTTTTCATGCAGTCCCTATGACTGCCATGGGAATATATAAGGTTTGTTAGATATGCTAGGGTTTGAAATATAAGGAAACTTTATACACGGGGTGTTGCCACAATAATGGGTTACACTTTCTAGGACATCCTATTTTTTCTGAAATCACATATTTTTAGAAAGTATAATGATTTAAGCCTTAAAAAGGATTCATTTAAAGGATTTTAACTGAAGAGGGTTTGATCAAACCCCCTTAGATCAAACCCCCTTGACTAGAACCCTGCTAGTTTTAAACCATGCCTATAATGGAGTCTCCTCTACACCTATCGAAATGCTAATAAAAAACCACTTTTGATTCACCTTTTGGGGGATCAAATTAATTCATTTAAAATTTATGGTTTGTAAGTATGTAGTCCTTATTATAAGCTTCCAAAAATTATAATTTTAAATACATTTAATTTGATTATTATATTTATTTTTATTTCTTGTGAATGTAGGTTTTCCACTGAAAATCAAGCTCTTTGTTCTACACATGTGGAAAAATAGTAGATTTCCAAAAAAAATTCTGAAAAATATCTATGCTCTTGGTATTGATGTCCTTGATCCAACAAAAAAATTGAATTTTTATGTAATACCCCTCCGTTTTGCTTCTATTTTCATGTTGTTTATGCTTTGCTTGGATCACAGCTACTGAGATACTGGACATATTTTATTATGATATTTTGATCGCTACTCTTGAGCGACAAACTATTACTATGTGATGTGATTATCTGTTTTGATTTTACATGCTTTGATGAATGAATGCTGACAGTAGAATTATCATGTGGTTAGTTATGAAACTATTGTTATGACGTTAGTGTCAGTTTTGGATGAGTGTATTGGTGAAGAAGACGGAATTGCATCACTCGCTTGCGAGCGCCATGCGATTCCGAGATTTCTTCTTCACGGTGTGAATTATATACTGCATATATTATGTTGATTATTTGATTATAGGTTGCAGGTACATGACATCGACTCCACCTGGTTCCACAGGTTTGAGCGTGTCGATCCAACGGTTAAGTTGAATGGGAGACAGTAACTTGGTAACATGTGTCAGGTCTACACCCTAGCCTTAGTGTGTCGTCAGCTCTGATGTTTGAGTCTTGCTTGATCTTATTGGATGCTTTTTGTAATGTTTCGAAATGTGTTAACCCTTTGATTTGGTCTTTTGAATATTGCATTGGCTGGAAAAAATGGTGATTTTATAGTATTTAATATTATGCTCTTTGGTTATATTTAAATAGATTTTGGAAATTAAACTTAAATTATTTATTTAATTAAATTTAAATCTCAAGGGATTAAATTTAATTATTAAATAATTGTAAGTAGGCTTACTAAAGTTGAATTATTTAATTTATTAAATTTAGATCTCATGGAGTTGGATTAAATTAGTAAATAATTGAAAGTGGGTTAGTTTTGTTAAAATATTTATTTAATTAGATTTAAATCTCAAAGGATTAAATTTAATTAATAAATAATTGTGAGTAAGTTAATTAAAGTTAAATTGTTTATTTAATTAAATTTAAATCTCTTGTGTTTGAATTTAGTTATTAGATAATTTATAATAATTATGTAATAGTATTTGATTGTAAAGTTTAAATTAAATCAAAAAGGGAATATTGAGAAATTAGAATTTTAATTAAAAGTCAAAAGTTAGGGCTTTTGGAAAAGAGGGAAATGAAATTAACTTGTAAATTCAAATTTTGCATTTGAAAGTGAATTAGGGTTACATTAGGTTATTTTGGAATTGTTATTTTATAAGTTTAGGGCAGAAAATTTGGGGATTCTTTCTTGCTTCATTTTTGGACAGGCAGGAAAATTGTTGGAGAAATTTTTTGATGAAAGTTTAAGAAATTATTTCTGGTTGAAGAATTAAATTTAAAAGGGAGAGAAATTCTATAAAGAAGGTGGAATTAGTAGATTGAAGCTGGCTGGAAATTTCTTGGCATTGTGGAAAAAGAATTGTGAAGAGCTCAAAGGAAAGTCTGCATCAATAATCTTGGTGGCTGCAAATAACCATTTCTTTTCTATTTCTTGTTTTAATATTGCTAGTTTAACCTAGTTTGTTTAAATTTGAAGGAATTTGCAAATGGGGAATTTTCTTGAAACCCTAGGTTAAACTCCATTATTTTGATATTCAGATTCATTTATTTTAGAAATGCAAACCCTATTAGAAAAATGGTGGAAGAGAAAACCAGATTTTTGAATCGTTATTCTTGTGTCATTGAAATTTTGAAAACACAAAGGAAAGGGAATGGTTTTATTGTTTTCTGAATTTAATCTTTGTTGGAAAGTTTGCTATGGTTGCAAAAGAAAATCATTTTCTGGTTGTTTATACATTTTTTCTTCAATTACCCTAGTTTTGAAAATTCTGAAAAAAAAAATTACATGTATAATAATACACATTGCATATACCATTTCTGGAAATGATATATACAATCCACATTATTATACATATAAAATTTTTGTTGTTTAAATTGTATTATGCCATTTTCTATTGGCCGCGTACGGCCTGGCATATCGTACCTGTGTACAAAATTATTTTTTTGTCCAAATTTTATTTCGTCCGAAATTATTTTCGTCCGTCCGAAATTTTCTGTCATTCGGAATTTTTTTTATAAAAAAAAAATTTAATGTTTGGTGGGGGCTCGGCCCCCACCCCTGTGCTTTATATACAGTGGGTACGCAGTACCCACTGCACAGTGCGCCACCCGTACGGGGGACGCACCATCCAATGGGACTGCGGCCCCCATGGACGCCGGCCGCTGTACGCTTTGTACAGTCGGCGCAGGGTCCGCGTCAGTGGCAGGGTACGCCGACCGTAGGACAGTCTGCGGACTGTCACATCCGCCTATGTTTTTTTTTATTTTTTATTTATTTTTAATTTTTTTTTTATTTATGTTTTTTTTATTTTTAATTTTAATTTTATTTAATTTATTTTCAATTTTAATTTTAATTTGGTTTAAATTTTTTTTAATATGATATTTAATTTTTTTATATATAGTATATATATATGCTTTTTATATTATATATTTAAATATATATGATATTTAATATATATGTATATTGTTATGAAAATAATTAATGTTTTATATTAAATTAGTTAACCTTATTAGAATGAATTTTTTTATATAGTGGATTTATTGAATCAAATGAGAAGGGAGATTTTTCTTTTATAACGAATATTAGTTATATGCATGAGATTTCTTTGTGGAGGTTGTAGTTAAATATCTTGTTAAACATAGAAGCATCCTCCAACTAAACAACTAGTTATAGCTAAGTTTATCACTCTCATGATTTAATTCAGTTGAAAAGTTTAAGTTTTGATGAAGAATTATTGTTCAATTTAAAGTATAGAATGGAATAGTTCCTCTTTTGTGAGAAACATTAGATTAGGAACATGGTTTTAGAATAACCAAATGTAGTATTTTCTTTTCCAATGCATGAGTTCATTGATGTATCCTTAAATGAATATTTTGTGATTGATTATTGTGTAGTTGGGTTGTAAAGTCTTCCAGTTACACGTGAGTCATTCCCTTATTATATTTTGCTTGATTTCCCTTGGGTACATTCGTCTTGTCCTCCTAGTATTGGAGTAGAATTCTTTGTGTTGCCTCCTAGGATTGGAGAGAGTTTTATTGTTGCAATCTTTGTAGCACTGGAGTAACCCTTGGAGTTAGTTCCGTAGTGTGTTATCCAATTAGAAGAGTGGCTTTTGTTAGGGGCCGGAGCCCAAAGAGGTAAACCGGGAAACCTTCAGAAGTGATTTTAACAACTGAAAACTAAAGTAAATATACTTAGCATATTAGGATGTAGTTCACATTAACCAAGATAAGTTAACCTCACTCACAGGCACAAGGGTTTGTTTAGACTTGGGGTGGGTGAGAAGGCCTGGAATGGCAAGATCACTATCTCGTCCCTATGAGAGATAGATGATTCCGCTTGAGTTTGTATGAGTGCCGGGATTCGGTTGAGGCCACCAGGATTTCCGGAGCCTATGAAGAATGCCCAGAGGATATCTCATGACAAACCTTGTGATGACACTCTGTCTAGGATAACACCGTGTGTTATGTTGTGCGTATGTTTCTTTTAGCACACTTGATCATATTATGTCTGGAAGCAATGTAACCATGATTAGAGTTTTGACTTTATTGTGCATATGTGTGGTTGAGTCAGTTTTTATCAGTATGAGTCTGCCTTTGGTTTGAGGTGGTAGGTTTCTCGTCCATGTTACTTGGTTACTATCTCCTAGCATGGGGGTTGGTCCTTCGGGTACCACATGGTTGGGTGGAACATGCACCATAACCGTTGGGTCCCCTTGATCTTCAGTACTTGGTGGCGAGACTTCTTGATGGACATCTCTCTTTGCTTACTTTAGGATTCTTGTACTTAGTATCTCATATGTAATAATGTTAATTTTACCCCTCTTGTGTATGAGGTGGATCTTGTAATATTCAGACTTATGTATTTATACTCATTCTGGGAATGAGGATTGTAATAGACCTTTATAACTGATTTATATAAATGAATGCTTTATCTTTATCTTGTACTTTTCTTTGATGTAAAATGTTATTACTTGTGTATTTATTTTCAATGTATTTTTTTATGTTGTTGGTTAATGGGGTTTATGTAATCTCAGTTATGTAACCCTAGGGGAGGTTGTCAATTTAGTTGAACATGTGGGTTTAATTCACTTCTTTTACTTCTTTTAAAAAAAAAATTTAGTACGCTTGTTTAGTGAATTGAAACTTCCTCTAGGGTTGTGTGGCGGGGCATTACATTTTATATATATAAAAAAATTATGTGTTATACAGTAAACCTATGTCTAAATTGTAATTATTTTGACTTCAAAACTTAATTAAGAAAAAAATATTCAATAAAACACAATGAAACCAAATTAAGGAACTAGATATCGTAGCTACAAATCTAAATTCATAAAAAATAGAATTTTATCCTTCATAGAAAAAAGTTATGTGTTATACAGTAAACATCACTCTTTAAAAATGGTGTTTACTATTAAAAACTAGTTATCGAATGAGATGGAAAAAGAAATGCAATTTGATTCCAATTTCTTTTTTAAATATATATTTAGAATCTATAAAGAAAATGTCACAAATCACTAGTTTGCACCATCTTCAAATTCCTCATGATTTAGAAGCTATAGGTGTCTGAAAGTGAAGATTTAGCTAAAAATGTTCAGTTCAATGTCAAGTTTGGCCAAAAAGTGTAACCCACTATTGTGGGATCACCCCACATTTTAGCATATACTAAAAACAACTCTTGGTCATTTGATTTCTTTGAAACTTCTAATCACCAATCTTCCCTTACTCATATTTGGATAATGCCTCACGACTCATTTTCCTTGTCCATTAGAGCATCCCCAAGTATGGCAATTTCTACCTTTAAATATGCATATTATGTTTATTTGACTGTCCCTTTGTTAAATTTTGTCCATTATTCACTTAAAAGGATTGTCCTTTCACTCCATGTCTATCCCTAGGATCCTTATTTTGATGCTTCATATTCCTTTCTATTTCTCCATTTGCATGCTTTACTACCCTATGGTCTTTGTCCTTATTCATAAGCCTCCTTACATTTTAAAAGGCTGCCCTCTTTCTCTCCACACTTAAGACTATCGTATGCATGTTCACCTTGAAAAGTAATCTAAAGGAAACATTTGATATATAAGGACTATTCATCCTCTGTGACCCTTTATTTATTCCATTCATCAAAACTCTAACCTTCACATGCTTGGTAAACTTCATTGGTTTCCCCCTATTTGTCATGTAATCTTCCTATCACATTGCTTCCCTTTGAATGAATTTTTGACATAATATTTTTCTTGTTTCAATCTTTCTTATTTAAAGTTTGTAGGTTGACTGTGCATTATAACTTCTTTTATTGTCATTGGGATTCACTACAAATGGTTATCCATGGAAGCTCTATTAAAACCATTGAATCATTTGAAAACATTGTGATTCTCTTGTCTTGTATGCCTTATCTCTGCATCTACGTTGATGAAACCCTTGACTATCATAGGAGCCTTCATGTTTCTCTTTCACTATGCAAAATATCATAAAAATCCTCATAGATGGACCTCTCCAAAAGGAAGTTGTGATTTCAAATACACTCTACATAAATATGGCTTATTGAAAGTGACATTAATTCTTTGAAAAGGATAGGTATAACCTTATGGAAAGGGTTAAGCTTCTTCCATTTTCATGGTGTGTAATCCCCTGCTACATCTCTATATCAATAATGAGGCATGAACTCAAAGGGAAGTGTACATACCTCTATTTTAATGAACTCTCACTCCTATCTTGACATGGTTGCATGGTTGGGCATGCCTAAAAAGCCACACCCTCAAAGGATCAACAAATATTTTCTAACTCCTTGTCTTCAATGAAGATAATCCAACCAAAAAGCCCTTTAAATCTCCATGCAAACTTGTCCAAACTTCTGTTCCAACAAAAGAAAAACCCTAAAATCCTCCTCCATTTGAAGTCTTTTTCCATTTTTCTCCTTTTCTCTTAATGTTGGTGCCCAAACATGAGTTATCTCTTTAAAAATTTCCTTCAATGTGAGCTTTTTTCCTATTTTAGTCTTCACATTTTTGTATATTCCACATGCAACTTGAAATGTCTTCCTTTGTTTTGGCGTGGAAACAAGATAGCTTGAAGAATAAAAATTAAGTTTCACTTTTTTTAATCAAAATATTTTAACAAGGCTTTGAATAAAAGATTAAATTCCTCCTTTATCTTTTACCTTTTTTAGACTTAAGACCCAAAAAGATTATCTAAATGAAACATTTAAATAATTCCAAGTTTATAAAAATTGGACTACATTCTTGATGACCTCTAAGGATTTTTTTCTTGCTAAAACTAATAAGACTAGTAGCCTTGCATATCCATTGGGAATAGGAGTCACTTAGGCTTGAAAAGAACTCAAAAAACTCAAGGTACAACTAAGAGAGAGATAGAACAACAAACTAACTGTGCTTCAACACTTGGAGGAAAACCAAAAACCAAAAACCCAAAGCATTGTGCATCAACACTTATTAACCTGAAAGAAAACCTACCCTAACCTACACTAACCAATAGTGGTAGTATTCGAACGAAACCATTAATTGATTTTGCAAAATAATTTATTTTTCTCAATAATTTGCAATATTCCAAATGCTCATGAATAGCCAAAAGGAGGTGGAAGAATGATAAAAGTATGACCAATTACTGCAATTTTTTTTTGAAAATGTAAACGAGTCCACCTACCTCTTCATATTAACCATACATGTTATTCTAAAATGGATGGGTAAGATGGATGCATACTTCTTTAGCTGCAACTTCATGCTTGGGTGCAAGCATAAGTTGTGATGCTTTGTTGGACTCTCTATTGGATAGATATCTGATAGGACATCCTCTTGAAAGATCAACCTTGGATCTCTCATTTTTGGTTTCTTTCTTATGCATTTTTGTCTCATCATCTTGTTGATTGGGTTGCTCCATTTCTAGTGAATCATTTGGAAACATAGTCACTTCCACATTTTTCTCTTGTTTCTCATGATTTTCCTCTTTGAAAAGTGTTGGCTTATCATTTAAGTGTGAACAAAATAGCTCAATGTCATCTTGAAACAAGTCTTCTTCAATATCCTCTTTTCTTTTTTGTGGAAGAAGATTATTTTTTACTTCATGGTAGCTCACTTGAGGAATCAAAACATCAAGTTCTTTCTAATGCTCATTCTCATCTTTCAGCTACTCTAAAACCTTTGATAATATCGAAGCTTGTATATTTTATTCATCCTACTCAGTTAAATATGGAAGTTCATCAAATACGACTATGAAATCTTGGTTTTCATTACCTCTTTCAAGCTTTTCAATCTTCTGCCCTAGTTGATTATGCTCATCCACTTCGTCTAACAAGCCTCATTTGTCATCTAATTTTGAAACAAATACTTCAAGATCATCCCAAAACATGTTCTCTACAACCTCTTCTTTGTTTCTCTGTATGATATGGTTGATTTTGACCTCATGGATGAACCTCTCCTCATGCTTTTTCTCATATTTCAGCTGCTCCAAAACTTGTGATGATATTGAAGTTGATATACTTTCTTCATCCTGCTCAATGAAATATGCAAGTTCATCAAATGAGACTATGAAATCATGGTTTTCATTACCTTTTTCAAGATTTTTCAATCTATTTCCCTGGTTGGTCATGCTCATTAATCTCTTGTTGCAAGTATGATTTTTCCTCTTCTACCTCATGTTCAAGAATATCCATTGCAAAAGACTCTATTCGCTTCTTTAAGAATACCTCTTTTTCCACTCACTAAACCGATTGCTTTGATAAACAATTGGTCCACCTTTGTAGAGGCAAATGGTATTAGGACAAGAAAGACAATTATTGAAGTCTTGTTGATCCTGTTGAGATGGTATAAGTTGTGGAGATGGTTGCTCTTGAATTAAACTAGGCTGATCTTGATTAGATTCTAGCTCTTGCAAAAGATGAAGGGTCCTATAACTTGGAATTTCAAGCTCAAGAGACTGATTCAAAGACTTAGAAGGTTTGTCTTGTCTAAAAATTGGAATTTCATACCTGGGAATATCCTCCTTCATAGTTGATCTAGAATGTAAGAAACTGATTGAGCCTCCAACCTCTGTACTCAATCAAACAATAACCTTATTTTCTCTTCCTTAGTAGGAAGCCCTCTTGCAAGATACTCCTCATATTAATTTCTCCAGGTATCTCTTCATCTTTCCAATAGTGGTAAGTTGAGTAAGCCAACTCTTCTTGCTAAAATTTATACTCTTGATCTTCTTTAATCTCATCCAACTATTTATTAAAGTCTAGCAATATGCTTTTGATGTCACTAATCCCCATAGTGTTAGCATTTTGGGGTTGAATTTCAACATATGTAGGCTACCAAGTGTTGGAATAGGCTTCCAAGAATGTATGCAGACCAAGACAACACTTTCACAAAAAAGAGAAGCAACGCGAAGAGGCTATTTCACTAGAAGTGAAAACAATGAATTTGAGATGAAAAAGTAATGTACAAAGCATGCCATATAAAGGAACGAGGTGGTTGATGCGGAAAAGATAATAGACATAATACAATTACAAATTATTAAATGCATAACCACCAATAATTAATATTGGTGTGCCTAAGTTAACTTAATAGAATGTGAATGATAAAAAAACCATTCACTCTAACACCCCCCCTTAAGTGCAACTTAGGGAAAATAAAAATGAAAAATGAGATGCAAGATGGGTCTCGACAACAAGGCCATGTTAGGTACCCATGCACAAATACAATGCAAAAAAGAAATCTCTCACAACCAAAGAAAAGGAGAAAAACCCTATGGGAAAAAACTCCTCTCCAAAAGAGAGAAAACAAAAGAAAAAAGAAAAAAGAGGACTCATCAAGACCCCCCAAGGACAACTTCCTTCACCCCAAGCATCGATCTCAATAAAATATAGCAAGGAGATGCCAAAGGTTTAGTGAAAATTTCTACAACCTGTTGCTCTGTAGGAAAATACTCCAAACTTAGAACACCCTCTTGAATGATCTGTCAAATGAAGTACATGTGGATCTCAATATGCTTAGTACGTTGATGCTCCATTGGGTTGTGAGAAATATGTATAGCACTTTGATTATCACACCAAAGAGTAGTGGGAAGATCAACAAGAAATCCAAACTTAGCCATCAACTATCGAAGCCACAAAACCTCTTTACTAGCCAAAACAACACCTTGATACTCAACCTTAGTCAATGATAATGCAATAACAATTTACTTCTTGCAAGACCATGCAATTAGACTAGAACCAAGACAAAAGACAAAGCTAGAAGTAGACCTCTGATCATCAACATCACCAGCCCAATTCGAGTCAGTGAAATCCACAATCTGAGTAGCACCTAATGTGTAATGAATGCCAAACTGAGTAGTACCTTGAATGTACTGCGGGGGTGCTGCCACAAATGGGTTACACTTTTTTGGGGCATCCTAATTTTTGCATGAAATCATATATTTTTGAAAATATAATGATTTAAGCCTTTAAAGGCTTCATTTAAATATTTTTAATTAAAGAGGGTTTGATCAAACCCTCTTGGATAAAACCCTGTTAGTTTTAAACCATACCTATAATGGAGTCTCCTCTACACCTATCAAAATGCTGATTAAAAATCACTTTTCATTTACCTTTTGGTGGATCAAATGATTCATTTAAAATTTATATTTTGTAAGTATGTATCCCTTATAAGCTTCCCAAAAAGTTTAATTTTAAATATATTTAATTTGATTATTATATTTATTTTTTATTTCTCGTGAATGTAGATTTTTCAATGAACATCAAGGTCTTTGTTTCACACATATGAAAAAAATAGGAAAATACAGAAAAAAAAATTCTAAAAATTATATGTGCACTAGGCATTGATGTCCTTATTCCAACAAAAAAAGAATAAGTTTATTCAAATACATACAAAAAAAGTTATGTGGTACGAAGTATACCTCTGTCCAAATTATAATTACTCTAACAAAAAAATATGAAAAAATATCCATGCACTAGATATTTGTATGGAAAATATGTATTTTAAAAATTAGAATTGTATCCTTTCTATAAAAAAGTTATGTGGTCTGAAGTAAACATCACTTTTTAAAAATGTTGTTTAGTAGAAAAAATAAGTTATTAAAAATTAAATAAAAGGATTCACAATTTATTTTTAATTTATTTTTAAAAATTATAATTAGAATCTACAAACAAAATATCTCAAATCACTAGTTCACTTCATCTTCAAATTTTTAATGGTTTAGCTTCTATAGGTGTAAGAAAGTGAAGATCTAGTGAAAAATGTTGATTTCAATATCAAGTTTGGCCAAAAAGTGTAATCCATTATTGTGGGATCACCCTACAGGATACGTTTGGCTACATTCCAATGAATCTCATGAGGATCTTGAGAGAAACAATAGACAAGACCAACTGCAAAGGAAATATCAAGACAACTATGTGTCAAGTAAAAAAGACCGCCAACCAATTGTCAATACAATGTAGCATCCACTAGCAGAGTACTCCAATTGGAAGACAACACAACATCTAACTAAAAAGGAGTAGGGACTGGCTTGTAATCAACCATCCCAAATATTTGAAGCAAATTAAGAGCATACTTTTGTTGGAAAATAGAAAAACCTATAGAAGACTGAGGAATTTGAAGACCAAGAAAGAAATTCAAAGGACCAAGGTTAGTCATATCAAACTGCTCCATCAAAGCTCTCTGAGTATCCTCAATTATGACATGAGAACTCCTAGTAAGAATCAAGTCATCCACATAGAGAACAAGAATGAGAAAATCCCCTCCATTCCTTTGAATGTAAATTGTAGGGTCAGAGTGGCATCTAGTGAATCTAGAAGCAAGCAGAAAAATATCCATCTTCTCATACCAAGCCTAAGGGGCTTGTTTGAGACCATACAATGAACATCGAAGATTGCAAACAAGTGAAGGGTCTTGCACAAAGCCTGGTGGTTGCTCCATTTAGATCTCATCTTGAAGATCACCATGCAGGAAAGCACTCTTCACATCCATCTGATACACTGACCAACCTTGAGATACAACAATAGAAAGTACAAGATGAATGTAATCCATCTTGGAGACAAGAGAAAAGGTCTTTGAATAATTGACACCCTCAACTTGAGAAAACCCCTTAGCCACAAGATGAGCCTTGTACTTGTCAATAGAACCATCAGCAAAAAACTTGGTACGATACACCCACTTGCATTGAACCAACTTTCTTCTGTTAGGAAGAGGAACAAGATCCAAACTATGATTCTTCATCAAAGAAGACTATTCCTCAGCCATAACATTGTCCCACTCTGGAAAACTTGAAGGATCTAAAAACTTTTGAGGATCAATAGAAACTACATTACTCAAAAGACTGATACCTAAAGTTTGAGAACAAGTACAACAAGAAGTTGTGGGATCACCTGCATGAGAACCAACCTCCTTAAGAAGAGTGTGAGCCCAAAGAGGTTGTGTTGGTGCAAGCTTAGGAGAATATGGAGTTATGTTAACAAAAATATCAATACCATAATTAGGAGCATCAAGAACATCATCATCATTAGGAAACAAAACATCCTCTGAAGAAGAACTGGGAAGAAGGGAGGTAGAGGCCTGTGATGGAGAATCCTTCAGAATGAAAGACTCATGAAAATGAACATCACAATGAAAATGTACCTCTTGAGTGACGGGATCAAACAAATGATAACCCTTCACATCCTCATAGTAGCCAATGAAGATGAACCACTCATTCTTCTTCTCCATTGATTTCTGCCTACCTATTGGAATGAATGTCCATGTATCACTACCAAATACTTTGAAGTAGGATACCTTAGGCTTGACATTAGACCAAGCCTCCTCAAGAGTCAAATTTTGCATTGCCTTGTGAGGCATACGGTTTTGAATGTAGTTGGTATAATTGATAGCCTCTGCCCAAAAAGTCAGATCCATGGACCTAGACTAGATCATATAATTGGCCATCTCCCATAAGGTTTTGTTATTTCACTCGACCAAACCATTCCATAGAGTGTATGGCACTGTGTGCTGATGAAGAATACATCGAGCAATGTAGAAGTCTTGAAACACCCAATTGATGTACTACCCCCATTATCTGTGTGAATCTTCTGAAGGGAATGTCCTAACTACTTCTCCATAAATGCAAGGAAGTTCATGAAGAAGCAAAGAACCCCATCCTTGTACTTCAAAAAGTACACCCAAGTGCGATGGGAGAAGTCATCAATGAAGGTGAGCACATACTTGGCCCCTAAAAATGAAGGAGTGGGAAATGACATAAGATCACTATGCACCATATCAAGGGGTATCACAGCATGTGTATCCATACCTTTAGGAAATGGATCTTGATGATGTTTCCCAAGTACACAACCTAGGAAAACCCCATCAGAACAAGAGATCTAAGGCAAAGCAATCACCAAGTTCTGTGTGCTCATATGTTGGAGATATTTATAATTCAAGTACCCAAACTGCTCGTGCCAAAGCTTACTCACTGAATCTGCATGAGCAATAAAGGATGATCCTGATGAGGGCTCAAATCCATCAAACTTATACAAACAGGCTATATGATCAGTTGTACCAATAGCAACAACCTTCTCAAGATTCTCTAACTCTCGAATAGTCACATCACTGGGAGAGAACTCAACAAGCCCTCCATCACCATGCTGAAAAATTTGATAAATAGAGAGTAGATTCTATGAAATATCAGGAATAAGAAGAACATCATCAATGCAACCATCCTGCATATGAACTGAGCTTGTCCCTAAAACTAGAATCTGAGAAGAGTCCCCAACTGCAATGTGAGAAGTATGATTATCGAAGAGAGAATCAAGAAGATACACATCATGATTCATGTGATGTGAAGCACCGGAATCAAGAATCCAACTGTCATGGGTAGAGGGCAAACCTCTTTCTACAAGGGCTTGGCCTTTTCCCAAGGAAGAAGACTTAGGCATGGTAATTTTATGCTTCCTTCAATGTTGTGAGCCTCAGAAAATAATGTGAATCATTATGCCTTGAATTTCCACAAAACAAACAATTATCCTTCTTTTTTTAAGACTTGGAAGATGATTATCTTATATTAGAAGGATGACATACAATCTTTTGATCATTCTTCTCCTTAGGCTTGGAGGGATGCTCACCACCTAGAGGAGAATCTATCTTAGGCTTCTTATTCTTACCATTTCCCTTAGAAGATTGAGCCATCAAAGCATGACCCTTAGGAAGAGCATCCATTTGGATCATCTCGGCTTGCTCCCTAGTCAATAGATCATAAAACACCTCAAAAGAAGGCATCTAATGAGCATCTCCCATAGAATCCATGGTAGAATAGAAAGTGGAAGAAAATACTTGAAATGCATTGTACAACTTAGACATGATCAAGAAGATACACTCTTTATCAGTTTTGTCATGACCACGTCCTTTCAACTACAAGAAAATCAACTTGAACTATGCAATGAAGTCTTGAATAGTGGGAAATGCATCTAGAGAGAGAGAAGTGAGATCAACTTCAAGCTGCAAGATCCTAAATTGATTGACCTTTCCATACAACTCAACAAGCTTATCCCACACCTCTTTAGTTGTTGTACACTCCGCAATATGAAACAACAATTTATCATAAACATGGAGGTCTACGAGTCCTTTTTCCTCATCCATTTTCTTGTGATAAATAAACCTCTCAAATTCCTTAGTGAACTCGGGTTGTTCAACATCCAACATTTTCCAAAGATCTCGAGATTGTAACAATTGTGTCATCTTGAGATTCCATGTGTGGTAGTTGTGCAGAATGAGTAGTTCAATCTTCAGTTCTAACATGATGTACAAATGAACATAGAGAGACCAATATGCTACTTATACCCCCCTAGAATGGATAAAACCAACAATGTGCAATCCCCCCAGATTTTTTTTTCCAAAGAACCACCAGATTGAAGCAAGAAAACTACATGCAACTTCAAGCTACAACAATAGATGGCAAAAAATTTCAAAAAAAAACTTGGACCAAGCTCTCAGTCCCACTAGAGATAAGAGATGATGTTGTTTAGGAGGATTTTCCGATATAAAAATGTTAAAAATGATATCCCCAACAATATAAAGAGAATGCGATGAGTTTATATATGACGATACAAGTAGATGGTGTTCCCACAACACCACAAAAGCAGATAAACACACCAATTACGTGAATGATAGAGTAGGCTAGTTCAAACTCATAAACTCTTTGTATCCAAAAACAACTATAGACAACAACGTATTACATGATAATAGAGCCAAATTCACCCTCTGCAAAATGCCAAGCCAAAAAGTGGGTTTTGAAGTTGCTAGGCGATGCATAGATTTTCATGGGTATGTAAGAGAATGGGGTGGTTCCAGATGCATACACAACATGCATAGACATCAGAAATCCCAAAATTCATGCCTTTAATAGTTCAAAACACCTCAAAGTCACTACAACAAATCCCTGTGAATAGCTCCCTTTTTTGCTTCCACCCACTGTTTTAATGTATTTTTCTCCAAATTTTTGAAAAAGTCGGCGCTATTTATCAGGCTAGCACCATTTCTGGCATTTTTTGCACCGATCAGGATAAGTAGGCGCTAAATCAGGCACTAATTATCGACTTTAGCACTAGATTTAGCACCAGATTTAGTGTTGGGTTTAGCGTCGAATTTAGCGTCAGATTTAGTGCCAGATTTAGCATCGGATTTAGCGCCAAATTTAGCAACACCAACTTTATCGTTGGATTTAGCGTCATATTTAGCACCAAATTTAGTGTCGTATTTAGCGCTAGATTTAGACAGTGGAATATCGGTAAGAGATATTAACCTGTCTCATCGACACCGATAACCAACATCAAAGGAACATAAGATCTAATGTTGATGAGAAATTGAGATATCGGTAAGACAAATAAGATTGTCTCATCGACACTCTTCAAGTAATGATCAAAAGCATACACCGTTATACCGTCGGAAAGGTGAGTAACATATGCGGTAGAGCGGTATACACTACAACCCCACTACTAGAAGGCTTCCATGAGGTGGCGGTATACCGCGCTACCACCAAATAGTCAAAATATTCTCGCGGTATGGCGGTATACACCGCACTACCTCCAAGCAGTAAGAAATATCTCACGGTATGGCGGTATTAGGCAGCCTGATTTAGCGTCGGATTTAGCACTGAATTTAGACAATGGCATATCGGTAAGAGATATTAACTTATCTCATCGACACCGGAAACCAACATTGGAGGAACATAAGATCTAATGTCGATGAGACATTGAGATATCGGTAAGACAAATAAGATTGTCTCATCGACACTCTTCAAGTAATGATCAAAAGCATACACTGCTATACTGTCGAGAAGGTGAGCAACATATGCAGTAGAGTGGTATACATCGCAACCCCGCTACTAGAAGGATTTCGTAGGGTGGCGGTATACTGCGCTACCACCAGATAGTCAGAATCCTCTTGCGGTATGGCAGTATACACCGCACTACCGGCAAACAGTAAGAAATCTCTTGCAGTATGGCGGTATACTGTGCTACCACACCTCTCTCACAATCATCCAATGGTACAAAGGCAAAAGCATGAACTTAACACTTATGAATTTAATAGATAATAGTAATTTTTTATTATAAAATATATGTATTTTGTTTTCTAAATTTGTTTGAATATTAAAAGATTTAATGATTAAACATATTTGAGTTTTTTCACATCAATATTTTTGCCGCCATGATTTGAGTTTTTTCACATCAATATTTTTCTGCCATGATGAGTTAGAACAAAATACCTAAGCCCTATTTTTTAACTCTCATTTTCACTTGGTTTTTTTGAGCTCCCTTTCCCTACACATGCCGCCATCATTAGAGTCTGAAACCTCAAGCTTTATGAAGGAGTATCTATTAAATTTCTCACTGATTTTGAGAGTTCTCTTCAAAAAAAAATTTGTTGAGTCTGAATCAGGTAAAGCTTTCATGGTTCATCATTTGTTTCCACTTATCTGAATGTGTTTTCAAAGACATTCCTTCTTGGATTCTCATGCATTTTTCTCTTTCTTTACTCTGTCGATGCATTGCTTGTCTTGAGGCTGACATCAAAGCACTTCTGGAGCTCACATTTCTTCGAATAACAAGAAGTTGAGTAAGTTTCTATGCGCTATTTCTTTGTATCTTACCTCTGTTTTCTGTCAAAACAAGCTCAATTTGGACTCAATAGATACAAATTAATGGGTGTTTTATTTCTACCATGCATCCTTATTTTGTAACCCTTCTATCTTGGCTCGACTTCTCTGGACTTAGCTCACTAACAAAATAAATGAAACAAATCATACTCTCCATATTTGGTTTGATCAAACGATGAAAGATTTTTTTATTTCTGCATTTTGTATCTTTCCTGGTGATAGCTTGGTCGTGGCCTCTCTAGAATATTTTTTCTATTTCCAAAAAGAACATAGTGTAAAATTTTCTTTATTATATTTTTGAGCCTCCTTCATGGCTCCATGATTATGGCTATGGGCTCTATTCAATGGCATTCTAGGTTTGTCTTTGATCTAGGGTTTTTCGAAAACCCGTGACTCCTATTGCAGATACGAGCTCTCAGAAAAATGAGTGCAATCCTTTTGGCATGATATTTCACTTCTTAGAAAGAAAAATAAATCCTTCCACATTTGGGGCTCAACCCAGAAACCCTAAACCATGGGTTTGTAATATTTTGCATATCCTTCTCCTTTCTTGCAAGTATTTTACATTTTCATTTTTCAGATCCCGCTTCACAAGAAAATTGCACTGTTTTTCTATATCTTCATTTTTCTCTGAACAAGACAAAAATGGAGATGATTGATGCAGAGAATGGTAGGCTTCAAAGGTCTTCAAAGACAATAACATAAATTTTTGCAAGATCACTTGTGTAAGCCTCTAAGAAGCTTATCAGGCTACTAATTTGTAATTAGTTTGCAAGGGATTTTTTGCTCTTTCTTTGCCAATTTCCTATTTTATAGGGAGTTATGGTCTGCTTCTTTCCAATCACAAGGTGCATTTCAGTGAGCTTGACCATTATGAATTATTTAAATGTAGACACCATATGGTTGATGTTGAATGTTATTGTTGCTCCAAGGCACTTTGATTTCTTCCTTAGACAGTGAGATTCCCTCAAGACATGAGTGTGGTTATCATAGATCTAAACACTCATTTCAACATGAAGAATGCATCAATGTGTAGTAAAATTTATAAAGCACTTATCTTTGATTATGAATGTTTTAGATTGTTACATATAATCATGGTCAGATTCTCATGATAGATTCCTTTGAAACTTGTGACAGGTATGTATTTGAGGACCAAATTGAGTTTATCAAGGAATCGATACTTGAAGGAGAAAAGGTACTTTAACAAATTAGCTCATATGTTGATGTTTTGAATTGTATATTAGATATCTTCTTTTTATTTAAATAGTAATAAGATATATGTTTATGGCTTTGGTTGATTGGACTAAACTTTAGAGAATAAATGGAAAATGTTTTAGAGTTTTATATGTATTTTTATAAGACTTTTTAACTTTACAACATAGATTAGGTATTATTCACTTTTGATTTTTTGTTAATTTGCTTATTATTGATGTTTTATCCTAAATCAGGCTAAGGGCGATGATTTTGAAAAGGATTCTAGGGAAAAAATAATGTCACACAAACTCTAGGTGAGATGCATTTTCTTAATGCCTGAAATGAGTGTAGCATTTAGCTATAGAAGGCATCCGAAATAATTTTGCACCATAAACTATTTAATATACATATATTATATGAATCATCTACTTTTAATTTTCATTTTACTCCACTGAAAATCAATAAATCCTCATTTGCAATCATCAAGCCACTGTAAGGAACATTGTTTCCTTTTATTTTATTCCTGACATAGCAACAACTAAAAGTTTTCATGTTATTTTCAAAATTGTTGGTTATTTGATGCTAGCTTAAATTTTATTTCAATGGTTGTATAGGATGAAAACAATAGCCATATCAAATGCCTTTTTCCCTAGTCCTACTCTCTCAAGGTTAACAATCTCAATCTCACTAATAGTGATTACTAAGAAAGGTAATTCCACCAACTCTACCAAACAGTTTATCGTAGGAACAATAAAAGCAAACGCTTTGAAAGGAACTCCATGAAAACCAAGCTCTCTAAATGGTATATCAAACTCTAGTTCAAAATATTTTAGATGAGGTTGCTCCCATAGCTCTGTTACTCGCTTGACAAATCCGTGGAACTCTGCATTGATTTTATTTTTCTTGTCCCTCTCTTGTTGTTCTTCCTCAATTTCATCAGGATCATACATTGACCTTCTTTCCCCTCCTAAAGTTTGGACCACATCCATTACCTCCACATAAAATTGGACATCCTTGGTCTTCTTGGTTCACACCATGATATGGTTATGCAAATGAAAATGAAGCAAAGTAATCATCTCCTTCTCCACTGGCTGGAAGAATGCATGCTTAATGTTTTGATACATGATATCAACTCTCTCTTCTGCTCTCATGGTTGAATATTGAAATCCATTATGGCGGGCCTCCAAAGTTCCAGTCATCTTTCTTCCTCTTCCACCAAATGCTGGCATATTTTACTAACGTTTATTAGAATTGTTGCATGTTTTACATCACTGGAATGACATATTAGTTGTAATGTTTTTGAAATTTTATTATGGTATGTGCACTTTGATATGATGTAATATGATTATGGTTTGATTCACATGTTGTAATCTTAGATATATAACAAAAAAATAAATTATTACATGAAATAAATAATAAATTTTCATTTTATATGATTTTTTTTGCAGAAAATAGGTCTTCTAGAAGATCAAGATGATCCTCATGATATAGATCCAGAATATGTTGGTTTTAGTACAGATCACATGGTAGAGGATGATGATGACGTAGATACAAAAGACACTAAGGCCGATGACAATGATGATGACGACAATGATGATCACGATGGTGATGATGATGATGAGGCAGTTGCTAGTAGTAGCAAGTGACATTCATGATCATATAAACTGCATCATGGATCATTGTTGATATATCGTTATGATGCCTCTTTTCATGGTTACTAAAATATGTATCATTTTCACGGCTTGTAGTACCATATTATTGATTTTTATCATTTTGAAATGTATCATTTTGACTTATATCATTTGGACATGTATCATTTTGACTGGTATCATTTTGACTTATATCATTTGTACATGTATCATTTTGACTCATGTCAACTGTTGGACATGTATCATTTTAACATGTTATTAATCTAGTGGCATATTTGACTCACTTTTTTTAATCACTTATATATATATTTGACTCACTTGTTTTGATCTACTTATATAGATATTTGAATCACTTTTTTAATTATAAATGATGATCATGTTATAATAATTATCTTTTTATTTAATCATATGAGTTATTTAAGAGGCATGATATATTTAACTAATTAAATTGAAATAAAACATATTAAATTAATAAATGGAAGCAAAACAAGAAGCATTTTTAGAAGAAAAAGATAAAGAAACAATGGAAGCCAAACTAGAAGCAATCTTGGAAGAAAAACTTGGCGTTATCTAGGAAGCAAAAACAAAAACAATTCAAGTAGCAAACAAAGAAGTAATAATGGAAGCAATTTTAGAAGCAACAAAAGATGCAATAATAGAAGCCATATTAGAAGCAACAAAAGATGCAAAAATAGATGCAAGAAGCGATGTTATATCAAAAGAAAAATTGGAAGCAAAACTGGAAGTAAAATCGAAAGAAAAATTGGAAGCAAAACTTGGCATTGTCTAGGAAGCAAAAACAAAAGCAATTCAGGTAGAAAACAAAGAAGTAACAATGGAAGCAATTTTAGAAGCAACAAAAGATGCAATAATAGAAGCCATATTAGAAGCAAAAAAAGACGCAAAAATGGAAGCAAAACTAGATGCAGGAAGTGACGTTATATCGGAAGAAAAATTGGAAGCAAAATTGAAAGCAAAATTGGAAGCAAAATTGGAAGACAAATTGGAAGCAAAACCAGAAGCAAACCTGGAAGAAAAACCCGAAGCAAAATCGGAAGAAAACCTGGAAGCAAAACCGGAAGAAAAATTGGAAGCAAATGTGGAAGAAACACAAGAAGAAAAACCAAAAGCGAAATTGGAAGCCAAACTGGAAGCAACAAAAGTCGGCGCTAAATTCGGCACTAAATCTAGCACCGAAGTGAGCATACCAGTTTGCTCTGATTTTTACGCCAACAGAAGTGCCCAGTTCATGAAATCAAATGCACTAAAATCCGATGCTATTTTAGGCACTAATTGCTTATTTTGTTGTAGTGAGTCCATGAAAATTCCTTATTGCAACTTTGCATGGGATGTAGTGTGAGGACTCTGCGATGGGTTCAAATGCATAAAACAAGCTACCTCCTTGTGCTGTCAAGGAGAAACCCACACACAAATGTTGCTTACGATCTTAGGAAAAAATATTTGGACAAAAATATCACATCCGACATAGAGGGAATACACAGCTAGCTTTGAGATTTTGCACCATTTTGCAGATTTCCCTTGCAGTCTAAGGTTTCATGCGCCCTCCCAAATCAAAAATTGCGCATTCACAAATAAACTACAAATAGAGAATGTTGAATGCCTCTGGACAACAATCTAGAAACTCACGCCTAGCAAGGACTCAATGGAAGGGGGTTGCAAATGAAAGTTCTAATACCACGTTGGAGTAGGCTTCTAGGAACATCTATAGACCAAGACAACAACTTCACAAAAAAGAGAAGCAACACGAAGATGTTATTTCACCAAAAGTGAAAAAAATGAATTTGAGATGAAAAAATAATGTACAAAGCATGCCTTATAGAGGCACAAGAACGTCAGTGTGGGAAAGATAACTAATACAATACAGTTACAAATCATTAAATGAATAACCACCAATAATTAATATTGGTGTGCTTAAGTTAACTTAAGAGAATGTGAACAGTAAAAAACCATTCACTCTAACACAAATAAGATTGAGCAAGGGTGGATGGGTGGAAAGCATATTGAACATGTTGGTTTATTCATATAGAAAAGGAATTTGGGGTAAAATTAGCTGCATGCTCAATTTGATATGGTTGTTAAGGAGGTATATGAGAACCAACTTTCATGAAATGAAGATGGAAAGATATTTTTTCCATGAGATCTTGACATGTTAAAGCATTAAAAATTTGGAAATCTCTTTGAAATAAAAGAAAAATTATCTTCTTTTCTTCATAAATTAAACATAGCAGTAGTTAGTTTGCTTGAAATGAGTAGATTGAATCTTCAAGTTGTCAAGTGTGTGAAGATATTGCCTCCAAAGGCAGAAATTGCTGATGTACACACCAAATACTAGCAATGAAATGACAAGCTTTGAATTATGATAGTTCAAAGAGTTCCACAGGACGTGCCAAAAACTATTGTCACAAGGATATCACCCTTATTTAAGTGTAAACTCAACTATCCTGTGGAACATGGGAACATCTTCAAGTTGTGGGTTGCCTATGGTGAAGGTGAACCTCCAAAGAGGGTTGATTCCCTTAGCGAACCTCCTAAGAACTACTTCTTTGATCAAAAAAGGGGTAGAAGAACTAAAATGAAAAGATTTACTAACCCTAGGAGGTGATGCATCGATGATCCTAGAATTATACTCGTTTCAACTTGCACATTCTCTCAAAAATCAGCTTTACCCTATTCACAACTCGTTTTTCATAAAATTACACAATAATGTTTCATAAAAATATTATGTTTCAGGTTCTTGAAGGAAAACTACAAGTTTTGACAGCTACAACTACTTAAAGAAATAACATAATGGATAACCTATATAACTTTTAATTAGTATAGAATGTTTTGTAATGAGAGATAATTTAAGGATTTTGCATTCATAATAACAAAAATCTGATCAGCTCATCCATAAAACACAACAAAATAATTTAGAGAAGGAAAATACATTGCTTTTATTGAAATAATAGAAGCTTTTGTTGATACAAATATGAAAAAACCACTTGAGAAGACATAAAATAATACTCTATATCTCTCAAAAGGAGTTACAATCTCTTCTCTTTTACATAAGGCATTAAGAGGAATGAAAGCACCGACTCTAAAAAGTTGAATTATTTGTCTTATAGAAGATGTCTACAGTTAACTGAAGTTGAACCTCATGGGAGATGTTGAGCTTGCATGAATATTAAACTAGATGTGAACTGGAAGCAAAATCATGCAAAATTTTGTGTAGAAGAGTTGACTTGAACTGCTGACCTCTTGAATTTTGCATGCTCCTTGAAACTCCACCTCCAATTGAACTTGAACTACACTCTAAATTTGCATGATGTTGATTGAAAAATTGATTTTAAACACTTTGCACGAGGTCTTCAAGCTACTAGGACTACAAGCGAAAAAACATTATTTTAGGATCCCAAACTACCTAAAATTACATGATTTTAGCCTCAAACTCCTCTCAACTCTATTGGTAACCACATGGGATTCTTAATTAGGCATAAACTAAATTTTTAGGCCACTTATTCATGTGATCATCTTGTGAAACTTTTGCATGATCATAGGTCTGTGAGTTGCTTGAAGATAATTGGATCTTCAAGGTGGTGTAAGAAAAGTTGTTTGTCTTATAAATAATGCATCATATCAAGCCTTTGAACTTGTTACTTCACTGTCACTTTCCTTGACTTTGTATCAATGCCTTTGTCCTCTCATTAATCCCACTTTCCTAAGGTTTCAAATTCATAATAGGTAATTATTGTTAATTGAAAATCATATTCACTTTTAAAACACTATCTTGAAGTCCTCATTAAGCACAAATATTGACTCTATATTGCACTAAGTCACATGATCTTTATTTCATTCAAGGAGACTACAATACGGTAATATGATTGTCATCTTGTTCACTTACAATGAATTTGACTGCCAAATATTAAAGGTTGTAGCTACTTGATCTTGACTGCCTTACCTATCTAACTTCCATTAGAATCTAATCGTGCTCGATGATTTTAATGTTCTTATATTGGTTTGAATATGCCTTCATTGATCATTGTTCTTGACTTCTATTGGATTTTTTATGATAATTATACATTTCTTTGTGCATATTGTCATACTTGAACTTGCATCTCATTGTATCATGCATTTTTTTATTGTGTTCATGAAATTTTTTCTCTCTTTTCTTATTAGGTCTAAGGATTGTCCTACTTGTATTTAAGACTGCCCTCAACTTGACATTTTCACTATCCTTTGTCATTTTCAACCTTGCCATCACTAATCTTCCCTTTGGTGTTGAGTTGAATGTACTTGACCAAGCCTTTTTAGAAGTGAAACGAAGAAAAATATGGATGTGATGTATGTGTGTGCACGAATGTAGGGGGTTTGATATGTGATGGAATGATTTAACACACCTATACTTTTCCTAATTTCATTAGAAAAAGAGATCTCCCAAGGATAGGATTGACTTTCAACCTTGAGGTGAGTCAACCCTATTAGGAAGGTTTTCTGTTTTCTTATGATAGAAATGATTGATTGGCTATTTTGGGAGATAAATTTAAATGCATTAACAAACTCAATTGACCTAACACTTGAAATGCATAATATTATGATAAAAAAATGAAAATAGTAATTTGCAGGTAGATTTGAGAAGGGAAGAGTGATGTGCACCTGGCCTAAAAAGTGTATTTTCAACTCTACTGAAGGACAAATTTACCCTAGGGAAAATGGGTCTTTGTACATGGGTCCAAAATATGAATTTGCAGTCCTCATATCCTAGATCTAAGCTTGTGATTTCTCCAGGTTTGACTATCGGAAAGTCAGAAATAAAATTTGTAGGTGAGTTTCCATAGCTTGACAACAATTATGACGAATTTGAAAACTTTGCAAAATTGCTCTTTTGATCAATCTTTAGTCCTTCTTCACCTATAAATCTGCACATACAAAGAGAGAAGAAAAATTTTTGTTTTTGGGTGAATAGGGATTTTCCCTTCTTAGAAGTATAGTTTCAATATTTAGTTTTCATCTTGAGACCTTCTTAGGGCCATTTCTTATGCATATGAACTCCTTTTTAGATCTTATTCTTTTAGAGTATGTATTTTTCTATGTAATTTTTATTTTTTCTCATATTATATTAGAAGTATAGTTTCAAAATTTTGGCCGCCATTTTTGGCCCTTGTAAGAGTAAAATTTGATACTTTTATTGTAAACCACACTAATGATAAAGTGCCACACATTGTATTTGTGGGGGGATGACTAATTTTAGAAACTAGTAATAGGGGGTGTACTTAAATGTTGTCTTATTTTAGTGAATTTTTTTACATTTCTTATTTTTCTCCATCATGGGTCAAAATTCAGTTCCTTTGATCACACCATCTAATTATTTTAAGTGGAAATCAAGAAAGGTAATACAATTAAGAAATTATGGTTTCCAAATAATAACAATGGGATTATAAATTGAACCTACTTTTATCATAGAAAACATAAGTGGATAAATAAATCTACTCAATCATATGGAATATTGTTATTTTCTAGATCTCACAATCTCCTCTTTAATATTGAATATTTGCATTCATCAAATAAAATATGGACTAAATTGAAAATTTTATTTGGGACTCAAGATTCTATAAGAGGGTATTTGTTGGAAAATAAGCTCATTAGTTTGAGCCTAGGTAGTTTTAGCACCATTCAAGGATTCTTCATTAAATTAAAATAATGAAGAGTATAGTTAAAATAGTGTGGAATTCAAAATAAAGATGAATAATTGATCCTTAGTTATTTTTTCTAAGTTTGGTCTTGACTATTCAATTTTTGTTTCTACCTTTCATGTCACCAAGAGTTCTCTTGTAACCTAGTTTAATACGATACAACCTTTGGATTAATTTTACACCTCTCTCACAAGGGAATAATTATAAGCTCATTTAGATGGGAACTCTAAAATCCTCTAGGTCACATGCCATGGTTATTAACCAACACACAAAAAACATAAAGGGTTAGGTAATAATGATAAGAAATAGAAAAAAGAAGAAAATTGAGCATAAGTCATCTACCTCAAAATCATCCAATGAGACATCTTCTTCAAAAGGTTACATGCCTAAGAAAGAGAAGGTAAAATGTGCCTATTGTAAAAGATTTGGTCATGATGAACATAAATTTTTAAATAAATAGATAGGTCACTTGACACACATTCTAGAAAAAATGATATTAGTTTTCCTATGTTAGTAAAGGAGAGGTTACATGATGGGTATAACAAGGAAAGAAATACTAACAAGGGGAAAATAACTTGGGCAAGACCCTTTTACTAGTTTCTTATAGTTTCATCCACTTAGGCTCTTGATGAAAATGCTATGGAGAAGCTAAAATGTTGCAAATGACAATTTGGCAAGAGTTTGGTAGCAAAAGACTTCTTCCCTAAAATGAGAGAAATGAGGGGGTATTTATAGGATAAATTGAATTCTCTATAGAATTCAACGATTGAGATTGATCCAACAAGATCAAAATGAAGGGCTATGGTGAGTTGAGGACTCACAAGCCCTCACATCTTGACATGTGGAATGTGAGATGTCTTAGGGTGGAATGATGTGGAAATGAGGTGGAAGAGAAGTACATGAGGTGGATGAAGGACAAGTACCTTGTAGGTACCTTGGGGGATGAGAAGATTTCCTCAAAAAGGAACTTCTTGTCCCCAAATGAGGAGGAAAGAGACATTTGAGGAATTTTAAAATTCCTCAAAAATCTCCATGGGAAAAGGGGAAGTGGATGGAGAAATAAATGTGAATTAAAAATTCACATTCATTGGAGAGTTTATTGGATAAAAGGGAGTCTCCAAAAAACTGGAGATTTGTCACATGTGGGTGATGTGACAAGCCAAAGGTTCTAGAAGTCCTTGGCACATGTAAAGTGACAAGTCAAGCCTTCTAGAACTTTGCATGGAGATAGGGTAGACCTTGGAAAGATTAAAGTGAATTAAAAATTCACATGGGGAAGAGAGGAGCCTTGGGTGAATAAATGTGAATTAAAAATTCACATGGGAAAGAGAGTCAAGGCCAACAAAGGCAAGTGGAAAGATTGACCAGAAAAGGTATGCCAAATGTGGCTAAGGATTTTGATTAAGGTTGTGCAAACACAGGTTTATGATAATTAATGAGAGATTAGAGGCAAGTGAGAGATTATGGAGGATTTGACACTAATCTTGATTAAGTGGTGCACATCCTAATCACAGATTAATTAATTTAATCCGAATTAAAAGAGGGTTATGGAGAATGTGACAAGGAGAGAGAAAAAGAGGAATTAAAAATTAGTTTTAATCCAAATAAGTCAAATGACTAAATTAAATAAATTTTCCCATTTATTTAATTTAGAGAAGAAAAGGTGTAAGGTAAATTATTTAATTTATTCAATTACAAACTTTAGGAACCTTAGGTAGAAAATGAAATAATGATTAAATAAATTATTTAATCACTATTAATGAAATAGATGAATAGAGTAGATGATTTTGATCATATGGAAGTGATCAAATTTAGATGTCTACATTTTCCCCCTCTTCGAAGTATCGTTAGAATAACTGTGCTTCGAAGAAAAATAAAATGCAGATGACTCTATAAAGGAAGTAACCAGAAAATGATGCCCCAGCGTGGGGAGGAGGACCTGAGCTGTCCAATTAGTGGGGGAATGGATGAACATGCCCCAATCCTGCAAAGGAATGAATATGGTAGGGGAAATGGATAAATGTGAAGGGTATGCCCCCTTGAGAGGGTGACGGGGGAAAAGAGAGGGGTCCCGAGCGACCTCTCGATAGGAAGAAATAGAGGGTATGTTTGGAAAGAGCATGAAAAATTAGGCAAGTTTGTCTTTTGAATGAATTCAAATGGACAAACGGTTTGCAAATGGCGGCCCCGGGAAGGGAAGGGATTAGTTCGAGGAAAAAAAAGGTAAATAAGAAGTTAAAAAATACCCCTTAAAAAGGGAGGGAAAAGAGAGGGGTCCCAGATGAATTCTCAATAGGAAGAAATGAAAGGTATGGTTGGAAAGAGTTAGAAAAAATAAGTAAGTTTTTCTTTTGAACGAAGTCGATCCGACGCACAATTTGCAAATGGCGGCCCCGGGAAGAAAAGGGAAGAAAAAACCTGCAGAGGGGCGAATTTGCCCCACTGCAGAAGGGCGGGTCCGCCCCGGAAATCAAAAAAGGTAGGGTCTGCCCCATGGTTGGGCGGGTCCGCCCCGCGGCCAGCGGTAGTGACGCCGCCTCCGGCCGACGGAGCCACCTCCGGCTGGGGGCGGGTTCGCCCCGCTACAGGGGAGAGTACACCTCGGCCAGGGGCAAGTCTGCCCCACTACAGGGGCGAGTCTGCCCCGCTGCAGGGGCGGGTCCACCCCAACCTGGAAAAAAAGGGGGGGGAGAGTGATGAAGGAGGAAGAGATGGGGGAAAGGATGAGAGATAAGATGATGAAAGGGGATATGAAAATGATGATGTAAAGTGATGGATAAGAAATGATGATAAGCGATGGGAGGTAAAGGTGAGCACAAATGGATTCAAGGAAAAATATGACGTTGCCCCAGTCAAGCTATAAGTCAAGGTGGGTGGATGGTTGATGGAGTGTTGTTGATAAGGACATGATACATCCCAAAACAACACAAGGATAGGGAAGGATACATCCTGATGAGGATGAGGATGAGTGTTGTTGACGAGGGAATGATACATCCCAAAACAACACAAGGATAGGGAAGGATACATCCGAATAAGGATGAGGATGAGTGTTGTTGACGAGGGAATGATACATCCCAAAACAATACAAGGATAGGGAAGGATACATCCCAAAACAACACAAGGATAGGGAATGATACATCTCGTAGATGATAAAGATGATGATGATGATGATGAGGATGATTGGATCAAGGCTTGTAGCAAGGCTAAGATCAAGAGTGTGATTAGATTATTTGAATGGATGAGGATGGGGAAGCTATGAAAGATGATGGAATGGAAAATGAAATGCAATCCTAATGTAATTTACCATCCTTAGAGCACTGATTTTTGCTATAGCATAAGACACCGAGCGTCAGGGTATGTAAACCGAGATGGATTAGTGTCTAATGCATAAAACAAACACAACAAACAAGAAGGATATTCCAACACCCCAAAGTCACGAAGACATTGGTCAGGCCAGGTATTGGGATAACTACAAGCACAAAAGGATGCCCCAGCATAATACAAGACCTCGGGGATCTTGGTGGGTACTATGTGGGACAACCAAGAAGATATAAACAGAAAAAAGATCAATATATGCCCCTATGTTTACTAGTCAAAGCACACCATGATATGACCCCACCGACACTCAAGAGACTGGTACATAGGATTCATCTGCAGCTATGGAGATGGACAGGGCAGCTGACATTTTGCATCAGACATATGGCATTGATAGTCAGGTAAAAGTTAGTGCATGTTCATTGAATTTAATTTATTAAATTTTGATTTTGAAATGCAAGATTAACTAAAAAAAAATTATGATTTTAATAAAATTGCAGGGTCACAGTGTTGAGACTGGATACACCGGCCCCCCACCAACTTATTTATGTAGTACACCTATCACTAGGGTATGTAACTAGTAAACAATTATAAATTTATTGCATGTTAATAGCATTTTTTTACGAATGGTAATTTAATATGCGATTTTGGATGTTGAACAGACTAATATTGGAGGTTTCGATGGAACACTTCCCAGTGGCGGTGGATTTACTCAAACCTACACGGAGGTAATAGAATAAAGAGTTCAACTAATGAATCAAGTACTTAATAGATTTGTGTAGTTTATATGCACATCGTTGATTACGTTGAATAATTTGTTGTTTTATTTTCAGTTGTTGCAAGATGATACACCTCTGAATGTGATGAGGGCAATGGATATTGGTGTGACATCTGCTATACAATCCTCGATGGCTTTGATAGGAGAGGTATGAGGCAAATTAGTCAATTTACATTTACATTTGTTGTTATAGATGTTAGTTAGTGAAAAATCAAACCATTATTGATTCACATAGTTTAATTTCTATTTGTATGGTTCATACAGGGCTTGAGCATGCTAGAGCATGGGCATGAGAATATTTCCCTCATGGAGAGAGATCGTGAGATGGCGGTAAGTGATTATTTTGTCAAATATATCATTTTTTATAATTTAATTTCTATATATTAATGTCTTTACTTCTTATTGTAACAGTTAAAACTTCACAATGAACTAAACCCTAGGAGGAGTAGCAGGAGCACTCCTCGAGCGCAGCAAAAACAAGTGACAGACCTATCGCCATCCGATCGAAAAGGAAAGAGAAAGATTTTATTTCCAAGGCATGGAGAGCAATGACGTTTGATTCCAGAGCCCTTTGTTGTATGCCTACATGGCAGTTTTGTACATATTTTTTATTGGACATATTTGACATTGTATGCCTATATGGCATTCTCATAAGCCTATATGGCTATTTTGTACATATATTTCACACTTATATCGACATATATTGATGTATGCCTACATGGAGCTATTTGGTTAATACAAATATATTTTATCGATGCCTGTCCATATTTGCATTATAAATTGATGGTTCAATAGATATGAGTTACGTGTATTCAAGTGTATACTTTACAAATTACGTGTATACTTTGTGACTTACATGCATTCGAATGTATACTTTGTGGCTTATGTGTTTTCATGCGCATACCTTGTATTTGTGCATATACTTTGTTTTAATTTGTGTATACTATGTATTCGTGTGTATACTTTTTGAGGCTTACGTGTTTTCATGCGTATACCTTGTATTTGTGCATATACTTTGTTTTAATTTATGTATACTATGTATTCATGTGTATACTTTTTGAGGCTTACGTGCTTTTGAGTACTTGTACTTCCCTTATTGACATGTGCATGCTTGACTTATTCATGTGTATAATTATTAATTGGTTAGCCCTGGCATTGATCTATGTCATCCTCAATGCATGATCCTTGAGATGGAGTAAGAACACCCTCAAGGTCCAAAGGAGTTTCACATGCATTCTTCATAGGCTTGTTTTGGTAGTCAAACCAAAAACCTTTTGCATCGTTGAAATGAAAAAATTTATCCTTTATAGCAGGTCTGAAGCCATTATCATTCTCCATCGGTTCTTCATGTATCCACTCCCCATTAATGGTTTCCTCATGACCTTCATGAAACCAAGCACTTATCTCATTTGTGATAGAAGAAATGTATGAAGATTTATCTTCCTCCTTATGAACCATTCATTATCATCAGAGATGGGTTCTTGTGAACCACTACTCATGAATCATGGGTCAATTAGTTTGACTTGTAAAACTACACGATTGAATCTTGATAGCAATATCACAATATTTATATATCTAAATGTGTTATTTCCTTCAGCTAAAATTTGTGCTTATACTTATGTGATTGATGTATGTTTGTGTATGGGATCATAGTAATTTCTATTTGATAATGCTATTGTGTATTTAAGGTTTATTTATTAAAGGGTGCATGAAACAAATTTTAAATCCTTAAAATCTTTGAATTTCTTAGGTTTTTTAATTTGTCGAGTCTGGGCTTCGAGCCCGAGTCCAAGTCAAAAATTGGCTTGTCAAGTTCGAGGCAAGTCCAAGTCTTGTAACACTGGTGTGAATACATCGAGGAATAATGTATATGTCGATGAAGAGAGAACCCATCCTTGTTTCTAAACAAACCATAGTATAGATATGGTTGGTCGAGATAAAACATCACTCTTCTGGATAGTTCGAACCATAATCTTTCATGGGTGCAAACACACCTTCATTATGTGTGTTCTTGATCCTACTAAAGAAATGGTGGAACGTGTTGTAGATCAAATCTTGCAACCCTAAGTCCACAAGAAGGTTACTTGTCCTGATTTCCGCAAATGTCCTTAAGATGTTCATCCTTCTTGAGTAATGTGAACTATTGATGTCATCTAGATCTTTGAAACTGTCTACAATCATGTGCAATACTGTCAAAGCTAGAGCTATATCTAATACTACAAATGACTGCTCAATAAAGCCTAAACATTCTTCTATTCTTTTCAATGTGACCATAATGGCATTCCTTTAAGATAAACTACTAAGCTTAATACCTAATTCATAAAGTAATCTTGCCAACCACTATCATCGGTTGCCATGCTTCCAATGGAAAGTCAATTTGTTGCAATACCCAAAGGCTAGCAGGTTCATTCGCTCTAATACCACTGTAATGACTTGAGCTCTGAATCAATAGATTTTTGATTTATTTCTTATAGGATTGACAAAGGTTGTCATCCAATATTATTAAGATAGATAACAGAGTCCCCAAATTATGAATATGAAGTCTAATTCAAATATTAATTTGATAATGGAAATTTGATAAATAAATATAATAATTGTTACTAATTAATCAATTAAAATCATGTGCTAGCTTTGAATATGAATCTTCCTATCATTGATATATAGGCCTTGAGAATTGGGATGCCTTTCCTGATCGATACTTTGTACTCATGCATCTTACTTTGAGTCCTTTCTGGATTATATGCTTGAAATGTATACTCCCATATTATAAATTTTTGCTCATATAGACCAATCCCACACTAGATAATTCAATAATAAAAATAAGTTTGCAAATTGATTACCCTAATCTTCCCTTCTTATTCTCTTTTATACTCGAAAACTACACAATTGAATCCTAATAGCAATATCACAATTTGACACATTGTAGAAAATACCTCCTACTTATCAATTGATGAGCTAAAGGGGATCTATAATGAATGTTTCATAAGGCACAACACTTGTTGAAGGTTTCGCAAATGGGGTTGCAAGCTAAGTGGGCTTAAACTTGGGGAAAAAACTCTGTGGTTAAGCACTTGAGCTGGAGTAGTACTAGGATGGGTGACCTCCCAGGAAGGCCTAGTGCCTCACCTTTGCGAGCATCACCTAGATGCAATGAGTGCTAATTGGGCCATTCATTATCATGAGAGATGGGTTCTTGTGAACTCAACCCTCTTTCAATCCATGTCAGCCTTGGGAGTGTACAAGAAGCTGGAGGTCATACCAAGTACGGGATCGGCAAGTTTGTATAAAAAATCTAAAAAACAAAGAACAGTGTGAATAATTCTTATTAGATCTTCTCCAAAAGTTCATCAACAACCTCCATTCGAGCCTCTCAAGGCTTTACATAGTGTTTTACACCCTTCTCTAACCGATCCACGCCCTCAACTAACTAAAAAACAACTTTCGAAACAAGTAACTGTTGCATTTCAAATTTGTTGCTTTAAGTAACTTACAAATTTGCAACTTTAGACTCCTCCAACCTAAGGGATCGATCCGATGGAACATAGCTCAGAGTGATTCCACCTATTTCGGTGCAAAAGAGGACCATTCCTAGCATAAAAATACCTATTCGGACGTGTTGGAATAGTCTGCTTGGTCACACAAGTTGCAGAACAAAATTTGCACCACTTTGCAACTTTGCACTGCTTGCATTTGATGCTTTTTCCATCAAGTGAAAATCCGCCACCACAGGAAAACCACTCCGAGATAGCCAAAACTGAGAGAGGTTTTTGTAGAGGGGCCCAACGTGATCCTATAGGATCAGATGAGAATTTTCTAAGCATCATGGTATCCAAGTAATAGCATGATGAAGTTTGCAACCATTTTGCACTTTGGACCCTTAAGGGATCGATCCGGTGGAACGTAGCTTGGAGCGATTCTGCGTGTTTCGGTGCAAAACAAGACCATGCCTAGCATAAACATACATATTCGGATGCATTGGAGTAGTTAGTTTGGTCACACGAGTTGCAAAGCGAAAGTTGCACCACTTTCCAACTTTGCACAATTTGAATTTGACACTTTTTCCATCAAGTGAAAATCTGCTGCCACGGGAAAACCACTCTGAGATAGCCAAAACCGAGAGAGTTTTTTCTAGAGAGGCCCAACGCGATCTTGTAGGATCAGATGAGAAGTTTCTAAGTGTCATGGTATCCAAGTAATAGCATGCTGAAGTTTGCAGCCATTTTGCACTTTGGACCCTTAAGGGATCGATCCGATGGAACATAGCTCGGAGCGATTCCACGTGTTTCGGTGTGAAAGAGAACCATGCCTAGCATAAACATACCTATTTGGATATGTTGGAACAATCTACTTGGTCACACAAGTTGCAGAATTAAAGTTGCACCACTTTGCAACTTTGCACTGCTTGCATTTGATGTTTTTTCCATCAAGTGAAAATCCGCTGCCACGGGAAAACCACTCTGAGATAGCTAAAATTGGGAGAGGTTTTTGTAGAGGGGCCCAATGTGATCCTGAAGGATTAGATGAGATATTTCTAAGCATCACGGTATTGATCTGGTAGAACGTAGCTCAGAGCGATTCCACGTGTTTCGGTGCAAAACAAGACCATGCCTAGCATAAAAATACCTATTCGGACACGTTGGAGCAATTAGTTTGGTCACACGAGTTGCAAAGCGAAAATTGCACCACTTTGCAACTTTGCACTGCTTGCATTGGACACTTTTTCCATCAATTGAAAATCTACTGCCATGGGAAAACCACTCCGAGATAGCCAAAATCGAGAGAGGTTTTTCTCGAGGGACCCAATGTGAAGGATCAAACGAGAAGTTTCTAAGCATCACGGTATCTAAGTAATAGCATGCTGAAGTTTGCAGCCATTTTGCACTTTGGACCTTTAAGGGATTGATCCGATGGAACGTAGCTCAAAGCGATTCCACGTGTTTCAGTGCGAAAAAAGACCATGCCTAGAATAAACATACCTATTTGGACACGTTGGAGTATTTAGTTTGGTCACACGAGTTGCAGAGCGAAAGTTGCACCACTTTGCAACTTTGCACAGCTTGAATTTGACACTTTTTCCATCAAGTGAAAATCCACCGCCACAAGAAAACCACTCTGAGATAGCCAAAATCGAGAGAGGTTTTTCTAGAGGGGCCCAACATTATCCTGTAGGATCAGACGAGAAGTTTCTAAGTGTCACGGTATCCAAGTAATAGCATGCTGAAGTTTGCAGCCATTTTGCACTTTGGACCCTTAAGGGATCAATCCAGTGGAACGTAGCTCGAAGCAATTTTGCGTGTTTCAGTGTGAAACAAGACCATGCCTAGCATAAACATACATATTTAGATGCATTGGAACAGTTAGTTTGGTCACATGAGTTGCAAAGCGAAAGTTGCACCACTTTGCAACTTTGCACAGCTTGAATTTGACACTTTTTCCATCAAGTGAAAATTCGCCGCCACGGGAAAAACACTTCGAGATAGCCAAAACCGAGAGAGGTTTTTCTAGGGGGGCCCAACATAATCCTGTAAGATTAGCAAAGAATTTTCTAAGTGTCACAATATCCAAGTAATAGCATGCTGAAGTTTGCAGCCATTTTGCACTCTGGACCCTTAAGGGATCGATCTGGTGGAGCATAGCTCAGAGCGATTTCACGTGTTTCGGTAAGAAAGAGGACCATTCCTAGCATAAAAATACCTATTCAAACGTGTTGGAATAGTCCACTTGGTCACACAAGTTGCAAAACAAAAGTTGCACCACTTTGCAACTTTGCATAGCTTGATTTTGAAACTTTTTCCATCAAGTGAAAATCCGCCACCATGGGAAAACCACTATGAGATAAGCAAAACTGAGAGGTTTTTCTAGAGGGGACCAACACGATCCTGTAGGATCAAACAAGAAATTTTTAAGTGAAAGGGAATAATTTTTATGGGGTTTATGTTGCTTCCCCTGTAGATTTTGATGGAAAAGGGCATGAAAAATGAGGTTTCACCCTAGGGTTTGATAAAATATTGCATAAAATAAGGGTTTTGGTTTGGCATGGTGGAGTGAGTTTGTCCCGAGACAAATTGTGGATCTGAGGGTTTGGATACATGATAATTGTTTCCCCAACAATTCATTATGTAAGTAAATCTTATTACAATGTCTCAAAGTTTCTCACTATGTAAGTAAATCTTATTACAATTGCGGATCTGAGAGTTTGTCATTATGTAAGTAAATCTTATTACAATGCCTCAGGCACTTTTTTCTCACAGATCTTTTACAATTTCACTCATATATTTGAGATTATCTTTAAATGTCTACATCATAGGTGCTCATTATGAGGTTAACTTCAATTGAGTAACTTGGCATTCCCTCGCTAATCTTCACAAGCTCTTTTATAATGGCTTGAAATCAAAATTGAGATTTGTCAAGATCATAAAAATAAGGATGTTGCATTTCTTTTTTGGCTGAGATTCTCTTTGATGGCTCTTAAATCAGCATTTTATGCAACGAGAGATCAATCAATTTTTAGTAGTTTACTTACAAATACGCAAAGTAAAAGAGAAAAAGAAAGAGCATCCAAAATGGAAATGAAATAAAAATAGATGGAAGGCACTTACAGATAGGAATGTAGGTTTCACAACTTAGTCACTCAAGGTCATACATCTTCGCTGGGAATTCCAACATACCTATTGCACACAACACCTCTCATGAATAGAGTAAGTTGAAATTTCAGATGCTCTTATAATGTCTACATCATAGCTGCTCATGATAAGGTTAAATTCAAATGAATAACTTGAAATTCCCTCACCAAGCTTTGCACACACTTTTCTAATGGCTTAAAATCTTGATTGAGATTTGTCAAGATCATCAAAATAAGGATCTTGCATTGCTTTTCTGGCTGACATTCTCTTGGATGGCTCATATATCTGCATTTTTTGCAAGGGGACACCAATCACTGTAAAAGAAGATGATAGCATTGGCATCAAAAAAATTAATGTGCATACAAGTATAAATTAATAAAAACCAATGTGCATATACTTAGAAATTAATCCAACGAACCATCTGGGTCTGCTCTACTCTTTATTGTGTCAAGTATAGCCTCATGGTCAGACTCACGGACCTTCCACAAGGTCTTGTTCAAAGGTCTACCCCCATATTTGGTCAAATGAACATTGGATGCCACAACAAGGTTCGAGTAATGAAGAATCTTATAATGCATGTCAAAGTCTTGAAATAGCCAATGTTTAAAACTTGAATGTGGGTACCTTCTAAGCCATGTTCCAGTAACCACAACTGAGCCTGTAGGGTATTCGATGTTTTCTCCATCTATAACTGGGGCCTCCAATTTCTTTTTGGCCTCAACACAATGACACAAGTAATAGTTTGTTTCCTCTTCATTGTCTTCATCTGCAATAATTGCATAAACATGCCCTGCATTGATATTTGCAAAAAATCTCTTGAAATTTGTCAACATTACGAATACAGTACAAAGTAAGATAATGATATGGAATTTCAACAACTAAGCAAGTAGATATATCACCTGGTTGAGCTAGATCTGATACGTGGTCAAAGTTGACCAATGATTCCATCTGTGTCAGTTCCAATTTCGTCGAAGGGTGATACGTGTGAAGTGGGCTAAGATAACTTGTGAACCATTTGTCAACCCACTCCCCTGACTCACAATCATTCCAGGCTTGCATTGTACATGAAGAACAAAAGCATGCCATCTTTCGTGTATCGATACTCCATGAACCTGCATTTGAGCTAAGGAAAGAGTGTACCTCACTCGATCCTATTAGTGTACAATAGTCTTCATATGGTGCAATGTTAGTATCATCCATCAACCAAAAAAATCTACAAACTGAAGACGTACCTTCATTACCTGGACCCATCAAAGCATTACACCACTCGACGATTGATTTTTCATCTTTCAACTTTACACCGTCTTTATACTTTAACTCTTCTCATGCTAATGCTCTTTCATGCATGCTCCTGCACCATCATGCTCCCCCTTTCCATGCCCCGCCTCACAAAAGTTCCACATATGTTGAACACTTGTAATGACATGCATCCTGCACAACCAGTAGAACATGCACGAGTTCTTGAACTGTGTTGCACAGTTATCAGACCATATTATATGTCGAACGTATTCTATGCCCCTCTGAACCAAACCACTCTAGAACATATGGAAGCAACCTTGCACGAACTCTGGATAATGCGTGCAATCATCACTAATGTAAAATTGGTACTCCCTCAATACCTTCCTTTTCTCATCTGTACTATCAGATGCATGAATGAATGCTATGTGCACAAATATCAAAACTTGTTTGGAGTTGTAATACTATGACTGCACCTCATGTTGTGGTTGTAGAGTGTAGTTCTTTGCAAATTCAACCACAGATACTATGCTTCCAACTAGAAAGGCGTCCTTGCATAGCTTGAATTGTGTGTCCAACCATCGGGACCTATGGGTATGCATTGCATACTCAAACAGTATATTGTCACAAAATGTGGTAATAAATTGGTACACTAGAATCTTCTCAATAACCAGCTCACACCTTTTTTCTTGAGACCCATCTTTTGTAGCATATGCCATTTTTTTATACTTCATGAACTCTACTAGTTTTTGTCCCACCTCATGTGTGCTTTCCATATGTTGACATACTGGCATACACTGGAAGCCACCGCAATGCTCGCATGAACCATCCAAGCATGTTTTCATATAGAATATCTGGCCATCCTCTATTTCACATAAATTTTTTGATAAGAACTCTCTTGAAGATTTTGGTGGGGCTTGTATGCCACAATCCTGCAAAACATCGTTAGTATGCAAATCTAAACATATAGAACGATAAACATCATAATGGTTAGAAAATTCAATATGTTGTCTACAACAACAAGTAGTGCATGTGTGATTTATCTTGACATAAAAAGGTTTAAGCATTTCAAAAAATCTTTGAGAAATACTAATTTGAGGATAATCATTTTCAAATTTTCAAAAAAATTGGGTTTGAGTCACATCCAAAAAATGATTTGGATGTGGCTCACGATTCCAACTACCGATTCTCCTTCTTACCACATCCCTTTGATTCGGAGATGGCCTTGTGTTATTCTTCCAATACTCTTCAATTAGTGTTCTCAAGGCTTCGGAAACTTCTTTATCTTTTCGTGACAGTCTCCCTGAGAATGCCCATAATTCATTTGAATCATTTCCCTCAATTCTTTGCCGCCTTTGAATGGCTCTTGATAAATTTTTTCTACTAATTCTCGTTTGTTCACTAGACTTTTTAATTAGACGAGCTCTCTTTGTTTGATAGCTTACCAAAGTCGATGTAATGACACGTCGAGTGACATTACTATCCTTTGAGCGTGAGGTCTTACCGACACTCTCATAAGCATCCATTAGATTCTTCACAATAGTGTCTTCACTCGACGTATTTGATGCTCTCAACCCAAGAGTCTTCATGATGTTCCTATACTTTACACCCCGCATCATTTCAACAAATAGTTGACATCTTGCAGTCTCATTTAGCCTTTCAAAGAATCATTCCCAAATCTTATTAGCATATCTTCTAAAAGTGCGTGTTGAAATCTTACCTTCCATGTGCTGCAAAATATCATCATCAATATTAATCAAATACTTTGGCTTTCTACGCAAAATTCTAGGTGGTGTTCTCCTAGGTACATACATCTCAACATTAGGAATTTCATCAATATTTAATTGAGGTGGGCTAGATTGCATACCTTCAATCAAGAATGGAGAAGAAGACATACCTTGAGGTTCACATGGGGATGATGGCATACCTTCTTCGTCAATTCTGAGTGATGATGTACTCTCAACTTGAGATGTGTTGGATGGTGTCCAAAAATATTCACTTGCAATACATGGTGTCCCTCCATATTCACTTGCAGTAGATGGTGTCCATCCATATTCACTTGTGCTAGATGGTATCCCTCCATATTCGCTTGTTCTTAATGGTGTCCCTTCATATTCACTTGTCGTTGAGGGTGTGTCTCCAACTACGGTATCTGAATCTGTCTTATGACGATGCTTTCGCATTCGTGCCTGTTGTGTTGCCAATTCCTGTTCTCTTTTTAACGGTTGAGGTTCCTCTACAATTGGCACCAATGGAAGATCACAAGCCTCTCACAACATACTTCCTAGATGAAAGTATATTATTGACAGAACATACAAGCTATTGGACCTTGTATTTTGAAGGGTACCACACTCAATACGGCTCTGGATTAGGTATCCTATTTATCACACCACAAGGAGATAGTATACCCAAGGCATAGAAAATCACTTTCCCATGTATAAATAATATCTCAGAGTATGAAGCCTTAATCATAAGACTCAAGATGGCTGCTGAATAGAGGATAAAAGAACTACAGGTCTACCTAAGTCTTTCAGAAAATAAGGTTAATATATTATTTAACCATAATATATTATTAAATAAGGTTAATATATTATGAAAATAAGGTTAATATATTAATAATTTATATTTAATTATTATAAATGTTAATATATATAATTAATATATTTAATTATAGATTTAAATATATTAAATCTATAATAATTAATAATATAACCATAATAACCAATTAATTAGTTATGAGTTAGACACAAATAACTCATATGATTATAGAGTAAGTAATTTAACTATTTAATTAGTAATTTGATTGATGTTGTCAAATTCAATTAAATTATAGATATTTGACTCACTTTTAATTATAGATGATGATCATGTTACAATAATTATATTTTTATTTAATCATATGAGTTAATTTATGAGTTAATACTATTAATAATGATTAGTATTTTATGAGTTAATATTTAATACTAAATGGAACCTAATATATTCGTTCTCTTCGTCTGTTTGTTTCCTCTTTGTCTTTTTCTTCGGCATGGATAATTTTATTTGTACCATGGTAATGAGACGAATATTAGTTCCTAAAAAATTTATCCATTTGAGTTAATTGAAAAATATATGTCATTTAAGGATTCATTTAAATAATACTTACAATCATCGTGTACAAAAGTTAACCTAGCATAGACAAATGTGTACAAACTATGGAAGCATAGACAAAGTTTTTATATTATTTCAAAGGTGGTTGTTTGTTAGTTATAGGCATTAGGGGGGAGTTGGCTTTCATTTCAAAAATTTTAAAAAACCTCCATTGGCTCGAAGGGAGGAGTATTGTTCATTTTGAAATCCATTTTTATGATCAAAAAATGATGTTTTCCAGAAATTCACTATTTTTTTGCACATTCCTGCACTTGTACGGATCTGTATAGCCTCCCCTTGATACAAAACTAATAGAATATTGTAGGCACATGTCTTCACTCTCTAATGCATCAGTTCTGAGGGCTTAACAGTACATTTGAAGGGAGCAATCGACAATTTTCTGAAACTACTCATTTCAAGCCAATCAAGGGTTTGAGTAGGATTTAATTATGAAATGACCATCCCACCTACTGTTATGACTTTTTCTCAGTGGTATGGCATTTACATTGTTATATTAGGGTCTTTTATTGTTTAACATGCATTGGAATGAAACTAATGACAATAGGATGGGGTTCTTAGGATGAAAAGAGCAGTTTTCCATGAGAATTTGAGGAACCAAGGAGTGATTTTGAAAAAGTGTTGAAGGAGTGGTCTATGTAATGAAATTTTGACCTTGTGCAGGGTATTTTGAAGATTTTTGATTCTTTGGAATGGGCTGGGAAGGCCCGGGTATAGGAGTTTCTATAAACCCTCCCTCTTTGCATTGAAAAATAGGGGTTTTTGTATTGGAAGCCTAGTTGAGCGGGTAAGGTCCTAAGACCTAGAAAATATCTTGTTTTGAGACCTAATTAAAGAATTTTTTTGGGTTTGGAAGTCTGGTGTGAGGATCTAAGGGTAGTTCCTTTGTAAAATTGGCATACTTGGAGGCCTAAAACAGTGAAAAGGTCAGTTTTCTTAAAGTTGTCCCAAAGGATTCATGTGATGGGTTAAGGTATGTCTTGCAACTCTAAAATGGGTGCTAGAATCATTCTTTTATTTTCCTGGTGTTTTGGAAAGTTTTGGAGTTAAGGGCCCAAAACTGGTTTTGCACTACTACTAGATTCCAAGGGTGAAAAGTGGGAAATAGTGTTTTTGTTTGTTGTCCAACTTGGAGGAGTGTTTGGATTGGTCCATTAGGCCTTTTTAATCTTTTTATATTCCTCTTGAAGGAAATTTGACATCTTGAATGGTTTTGGGTCCTCTAACTCTGCATCAAAAATGAGTATCACAGTTTGAAGTGTGTGCATGATTTGGGAGATACATGTGACAGTTTGTAGATGCTTGGCTACTAGTAATGTGGAGAGTGAACAAAGGAACTAAGTTTGTGTGTAAGGGCAGACTTCTAAAATGTTTCATTTTTTTTGTACTAGCTCAAACAAATATTTCTTAAGAAAATAATGGTTTGGTTGTGCCTTAAGAATTATAGTTTGTGTTTGTAAACAATGGTGCCATAATGGAAGATTTAAGACAAGTTGTGAATGACATAATAAATGGTTGATGTTTTGAGCAATCTAGTTGATTGTAATCAGTTATTTTCAATATTTTCAAGGTGTTTTGAAGGTCCTTAAGGAATTGGGAACTCTTAATGCTAATTTGAGTATATGAATCAAATGTGTTGTGAAGGGAAATATAGTTGAATAGGTGTGTCAAGAAAGGTGTTGATTTATTCCTTTGTACTGCATCAGTTTGTGCAGAGGAATTGGAAGGTGTTTGGACCCTTTGGAGGAATGGGAGAGGCTTGGAGTTGTCTTAAAGGATGAATTTTGGTGAGATATTTGGAATGTGTATTTGGTTTATTTCAATCAATAACATGTTGATTATAGTGACTTGGATGTCTGGATAAAGGTTGGTAGTTACCTTCCACATGATTTGTTGTTATTTTGCCATGTAAGTTGCAGCATTGAGTTCTTGAATTAGTGTGTCATGAAGGAATTGAACGGTTTTGAGTTTCTAATTAGCTTTATGCTATGTTACAATGACAACGTAAGGTTCTAATGACAAACAAAAATGAAAGCGAGCCATAATAGAATGAAAGAAAATGTGTAAAGAATTCAAATACCTAAAAAACCAAACTTTCAAATGGAGGAGTTCAACCCAATTATGTAGCCTTAGCTTCTTCTTTCTTTAAACTCCACAACAATTTGACTTGTTCAAAAGCTTGTTCCCCTCCAAAATTCAATTGTATATCAGTTTTCAATGGAATTCAAACTTCAATTGATATTATATGTCTTTCAATGTGGAAACTCTGCTATTTCATGCAAAGGTGGTTGAAAGATCATGGAAAAGGTGATGGAATGTGAAAAACATGCTTGCACACTTCACAACATCATCAAAAATCAACTTTTTGTCAGAGCACGCGTAGAACCAAGGGAATATGCAGACTGTGGGCCTTGAAATCATGGCTACATAGAATTTTTTACCGTTTTTAGTGGAGTAAAACACACACTCGCATTATAACGTGAGCGCGTTATGTGAAATATGGTTTTCTTAATATATTTAGTTTCTCCCTCTTTGTCTATACCCTCTATTCTAATTCTATATTTGTCCCCTGCACCCTTATAATAGAGGAGATAGAGGTGAGTGTGTGTGTGTGTGTGTGTGTGTGTGAGAGAGAGAGAGAGGCAGAGGGAGAGTGGGAGAGAAAGAGGGAGAGGGAGGGAGGGAGGGAG
>CM021102.1:617168248-617241937 GCA_007115665.2 Sequoiadendron giganteum | reverse complement strand
ACCTCTATCCCTCCCTCTATCCCTCCCACCCTACCTAGCTAAGTCCCTCGCACTCCAACCCCTTCTCTCCCGCTCCCTCTCTCTTAAAATCTCACTTCCACCCCCTCTCCATCTCTCCAGACTCTCTCTCTAAATTCTCCCTCCTTCTAAATACATACATAAATGCATATATACAATCATAATACATATGTACATATAATCTTACATCCATACAAGCATACATACATACATGTGTAGATACAATCTAACATACATAGAGACATACATACAATATATATGCATTGATACATACATACATGACATACAAGCATACATGTACATACAAACATACAAATATATTAGCATACATTCAATATATTATCATTTAACATAAAGGAAGACATAACGCGAGCACATTATAACGTGCTCACGTTTTGTCTTAGTTGACATGTTTGCTGCAGAAGCAAAAACCGTGTGAAAAGTGAGATATAATGCACTCGCGTTATATCTTGCTTTGGGAATTCTCAAGCCTTAAGCTTGGTATTTGCTTTGGAATACCAACCCAAAGGCTTGGAGGGCATTCCCAACGACCAGAGACGTGTTTTTAAAAAATCTACCATATTTCTCATAATTGAGTTCGTGCTCACCGTCAAGATTGCACGTGGTTCAATATCGAAAAAATTGAACACATGGGCAATGTTGGGTTCTCTCTTAGCTATCCAACGATGTAATTTTTTTCGCTTTCTGAAAATGTTAAGCTTTTCATCCATAATTTATTTTATTTGTATATCTTTTTTTGCCAAAAAGCAGTGTTTGGTATTTTTTCGTTATAAATTAACCGTTCATCTATTTTTCAAATAAATTACATTTTTAGAAACTAGACTATATTCTACAAATTAAAAAAAAAATCAATTAGTTTCCAAAATTTGTAGGGGTAGCACGGCCAAAATTCTGTTTTTCAGGAAATGTCCACTTTGAAAATTAGTAAAAAATCAAATATTCATTAAAAATTTATCAAAAAAATTGTGCATCAACTACATACTATTAGCTAACTTCTTACCATTGCAATTTTAGAAATACTAAAAAAAAGTTCACCTTACGAGGGTCGTACAAGAGTTGCTATGTTATGTTTTTCTAACAAAAACAACACCAATTTGTGTACGTCCCTCGTTTGAACCCCTTAATCTCAACCATTTTCAAAATAAATTAGTAGTTTAGAAAGTAGACTCGGAGCACTTGAATCCTTCTTTTTGTTCCATCTCAAAATTTTGACTATAAGTATCCTCAATTTCACGTCCAAGGTCAGTATTTCCTTATTTCAGAAAAAAATTGTCCACTTAAGTCCCCTTTTTGGGAACCATCTTTGTGCACTTACCCAACAAATTAAAACGATTATGTTATAACAATGAGCATAAATAGAAAACAAAAATAAGACGTGAAGGTTTGCAGATTTTTCTCCAACTATTTAGCAACAAATCTCTTAGCAGAGGTTTCCTCTTCATAACTGGCAGTTGCATCTCCACTTAGAAATAACCACGATTTTTTGTGCTTATTCGAATTTGGCACTAAAGGGGTAACCAGCGCCAGCTTGGAGATTGACATCACCTTTGAAAAGATAACAAGAATAAATTGTTGATCATAAAGTAATACACAGAAGTTCCTGACCAGAAAATGACAGGAAGATATTTTGCATAAAAAGTGATAGGAAGTTCTTCTAATCAGCATGTTCCAAGCTTTATTTCTCAAATCTGAAAATCATAATGCTTATTAGTAAAGACAACCAATCATTAATTTCCATATTTTATCCAAAACTCTAGATTAAATACAACTTATAGATATTTAATCATATGCAACAAAAAATGGGGGAATATTATGATATGGAATGTAAATGGAATGTGGAAGTGGATATGAAGGTACATGAAATAAGCTAAAATATGGCATAAAATGGGACACAATTGTCTCTCATCACTATGTTTAATAAAAGTAAAAAAACAAATACATAATAAAACCAAAACATATTAAAATTATATTTGTTGGATAGCTCATTCCAAGGACTACCATCATCCAGTTGGGTCTATGAAGTCTCCTCCATTTTCATCCTCAACCCGAGTTTCGAAGCACAAAATTCTAGACTTTTTTGGTGTCTAAGGGGGAGAAGGGGGGTTCAAGCGAACCCCCTTTCCTTTACCATTTTCTTTGCTTTTTTTGAATGGGAAATTATGGGCCAACATTTAATGGGTTCGCTCAAACCAAATAGTTCATTTGAACCCCAAAAAGTAATTTTTTTTGCATGAGATCATTTTTTGCAACTTTTCCTTCCTCACTCAAATTATAAACCACTTGTGTTGGTTTACTTGTAGACGTGTGTGTGATACATTGGTATTCCAAAGCTTCTCAAATTTGAAAAATGTATTTTATAGGTGGCTAGTCTGTGAAACCATTTCGCAATGTCTTAGAATTATGAAATTAATGTTCAACTTCTCTCCATCCAAACAAAAAAACCATTAGTGTTATAAATTTTTCAAGAGGATTCTAAATTTCTACAAATCTCTTTATTTTTGAAACTCTTGGGGAAACTCTGCCAAAAATATCCATTTGTGCTATAGGACTTGTTACAATCTCATGTTCTTCTTATCTATTTGAAGCTCTCAAATGAATATTAAGCTTTTACATCCTTTCCATCCATTGAATAATTTCACATTGTTGGTAATATTATCTTTTTTATCAATAACATTAAATACTCTTCTAATATTTATTGTTCTTCATTTGTTGATCAAGCTTATTGGTGCAAGATAATTTCTTTTACTATTATTGTATTGTTTGCAATGGTGGTTTTCCTTGTAGACTAGGGTTGACACCATGTTATCACTTTGTATCTATTTATTTTGTCTCCATTCCTTAATGCACTTAAGAGTAGGACTGAATTTTATCAATCCATATTTTTTGGCCAACCATGTAGGTCAAAAAATTAATACAACCAATTGATTGAGGAAAAACCCTAAATAGCCCAAACATTTTTTCTTCTCTCTTTTATTTCATTGGTTAGATGAACTTGGATATAAAATCTATATGAACTCTATACATTTTTGGTGTGAGAGTTGTATCTAGATTGTAATGTAATGTGTAGATGTCCACACAACATGTTGAAGCCCTAGATAGTGAGCTCTAGTGTCTCGTGCCATGTTCTTTTATGCATTTATTTACATTTTTGTTGTAAATAATTGAAGGAAAATTCATATTCAATATGTGTTATACAATATTATTATATAAATTCTTTAAATTTTAAATAGTTTAAAACAAAAAAAAATCATTTTTAGTTTTCTTTAAGAACCATTTTGTAGGTTTGTAGTGTGCCTATTTATTTTTATTTTTTATTAGATAATAAATATCTTTCATTTTGAATTAATGTGGGAATTATTTAATTAAAAAGAGAAAGCCTTTAATTGGAAAAAAATTCACCATTATAGTGTGATACTCTAATTCTTGTCATCCATCTATATACACTAATTGACTTGAACTAGGTGATCAAAGTGTTGACCATATTTAGTTGTTCAAAAATAGAGTCATTGTTGCTCATCTTCAATAAATAAATCTTCTTCATTAATTTTTTATTCATCATGGATTTGGCTTGATCTAGAGTTTTCCCAAATTTGACCAAACAACACTTCAGGTGGCTTCTCTTGATTCGAGAGAAATAAATCCACCAATTTTTTTTTGAATGAGGCTCCTCACTTTTTTCAATACATCCTAATTTGAATATTTCATGCTTCCAAGTTTTCTTCCAATGCTTGGACCCTAAAGTTCATGATACACTAAGAAATCTTGTGTTTTGAGCTTCCATAACTTGATGTTTGTACCATTAAACTTTTCCATCTCCACAAGATATGTGTGTGCCATTTCTCTAGAAATAATATGTTTTCACACAGCCCCATTCAAACCAAGATTAATTTGAGCATTTTTTTTAATCCTAACTCCCAATAACCAAGATGATCAAGATTTGACATCAAGTGAAAGGAATCCTAATAAATACTCCATGATTAATCTAAGTGGGGAGATGAGTAAATAGAAAATATATACATTTTTAAACACAAAATTAATGTACAAAACCATAGCAAAGAATATACATTGAGAAAACGATTTAAAAAAATTCAACCTCCCAATCTCAAACTAAATGTATTATGCAACACACAAAGGGTTACAATATGATTGCAAGCTCAAGCCTTCACAAGAGGTTATACCAACATATAAATATGGGTATATTCAAATAACATAATAATATTTGCAAAATTGAACTATATCGATCCTCCATCTCAATCACCCAATAAATAAGAGAAATAGTACATGAAAATCATCAAATGACAATTAAAAAACCATGAGCTAATACCACCCAGATCCCTAGTCAAGATCTAATGCCTAAATCCTAAGGTGAATATAAAAACTAAAATATCATATTCTATACACTTGTCATTACACCATCATTATTCACTCACCAATTTGGACACTTTATTTTGATTCTATTATCTCTATGGAAAATGTCTTATGACTAAAATATCACATTCTATACACATTTCATAACATCATAATTATTCACTTACCAATTTGGACACTTTATTTTGAGTCTATTATATCTATGATAAATACATTATGATGTGTTAGAAGTTGGTTAACAAATGTAACTCCCTCTTATAACTCTGTGTCATGTAGATGCTTAAATTTTAGATGTGGGAGGCCTAACTTCCAAAGGCCATTACTTTCAATCCAAGAAAATAATTGAGCCTTTTTTTCTTAAATTAAAGATCTTGGAATAAACTTCAACAACAAAAAAGATCAAGACCAATTTCAACATGATTTAGAGCCAAAATCAACCATTTAAAGCCTATAACTTATATTTTGTGTTCTTAACATTATAATGTAAGATTGAGTCAACTTTCTTAACATAATAGAATTGCATCTACTATCTATTCTAGATAAATAAACAATTATGAATTAAAATGAATTTAGCCCACTAAAACTAAAAATGTTAAAAAATAATAAGATTTTATAATACACAAAATGCATCAAAAAAAACATCACAATATTATATCTTAAGATAAGATCCAAATTAAATGATTTTTTTTTTTTTAAGTACACATTTATCCTCTATACTAAAATTCATGTGAAGTAACAAAACAAAAAGATAAAAATTCTAAGATTATACTATCATTCTCAACACATAAATAGTGCTAGGATTCTAAGATTAGATGATGACTAACCATTCTAGAATTAAATGATGACTAACCTTTCAATAATTACAAAATTTGAAATGGTGAGTTAATGTCAAATAATTTTGATTGAAACACCCAAATAACTTGTATGATTGGTCAAAGACCATATTTAAATAATAATTAATTATTATTATTGAGACACCAAGCAGAGGCTTGAAACAAGCAGCCCATTTTAAGCACCATATAATCCAGGGATAAAATGAAAGCTTAAAATAAAACAACAATAAAAAATTACTGTACTATAGATTCGAACTTGGCATATATCTTGTGTCTGCAACAAAATAGACGGCAATCAAGACTGTTACAGTGATTCGAACTTGGCACATGTTTTTGTGTCTGAAACAAAATAGACGGCACTTAAAACTGTTACAGTAAACCTATATAAATATAATTAAATGGTCCAAACGAGTAGCTGGAAACAGCCAGCGTTTAAATCATTTGACCTACGGCCTGGCTTGTTCAATAATATGTTTGAACTCCAATGGCGGACATGTAGACTTCTAAATGCACAACCAAAAAAATATATGAAAAAAGACTTGGTACATGACTAGTTATATGTGGGTCAAGTCTGTAATTTTCCTGTTGTTTGATACCCAACGACTAAAGTCTCATAGACCACAAGAAAAACGGGAGTACAACCCTGTTGTTCATACGCCACTATGAGTGGTTTTTTTTTGTTAATCACAGGGGTATTTTCGTGTTCCAGCTAGCATTTAAGGGGGTAAGTTGAGGTGAGACTAGTTCTCTGCGGAGGGATCCAACAGTCCCAAACCAGTCTCAATCGGGTAAACCCGGGAGCAGAGTCGAACCCAAAACCAATGAGGAGCAAACCCACGGCCCAAGCCAACTCCGCTACCTGCTTTTCCAAGTGTTAACATAGTGGTGTTCCATCTAATGGCCATAACAAGATTGTACCATAAATCTAATAAAGAAGATAGAAATGTGCTAGTTTGTTTCTTTCCACCCAGTTGTACACCAATGAACTTCAATCAGATAATCAGTGTTGAAGACATTTAGGTGTTCAAAATCAAAGTCATTGTTGCCTATCTTCAATGAATACAAATTCTTTCATAAAAAAAGTTTATTTATCATTTATTTGTCTTGATATTTTTTTTCAAATTTGTTCACAAGGCATTCAAGATGGCTTCTCTTAAAACATTTAGGTGCAATGAATCCACCAAATAAAGTTGAATGATGCTCCTCACTTTTTTCTAGCACATCCTAATTTTCTTGTCGCATGGCTCCAAGTTTACTTCTAATGACTGGACCTTATAGATCTTGATCCACTAAAAGTCCTCTATTTTGAGATTTCATAGTTTAGAGTTGTGCCATTAAAATTTTCTAATCGATGTGCATGCCATTTTCTCTACAAACAATATTTGTTCTACACATCTTCCATTCAAACCAATATTAATATGAAAATAAAATACTTCTAACCCTAACACCTAATAAATGTGATGATCAAGCTCTAATACCAAATAAAAGGAATTTAGTTAAAACTTCCATAATTAATCTAAGTGGAGAGATGAGTAAATAAAGAATATCCTTTTTACACACAAAAATAATAAACACAATTATAACAAAACATATACCTTGGGAAAACCTTTTTGAGAAAAATCCAACCTTCAAATCTTGAATTGATTGTATTATTAGCAACACAAAGAGGGTTACAAAACACGTCTAGGCTCAAGCATTTACAAGAGATTATACCAACACAAATATAGAGATATTTAGATAACATAACAATACCTACAAAACTGAACTATCAAACCTCCATCTCAAAAATTGAACTATCAAACCTCCATCTCAAGCACCCAATAAATAGAAGAAGCGGTACATGAAAATTATCTAAAGGTACAATTAGAAAAACTTGAGCTAAAACCATCCAAAATATGACACCAAACCTTTAGTCAAAATCTAATTCTCAAATCCCAAGATGAGTCCACAAGCTAAAATGGCATATTCTTTACACTTGTCATAACATTGTCATTATTCACTCACATCTTGGCCTCTTCATTTTGGCTCTATTATCTCCATTTAAAAATGTTTTTTATGTCTCATAACATGTGTCATAAGTTGGGAAACAAGTGTAACTCCCTCTTATAACTCTATGCATCATAGATGCTCACATTTTTTATGTGAAAGGCCTAACTTTCAAAGGTCATAAATTTTGATTTTAGAATTAATTGAGCCTTTTTTATATATATTCAAGATCTTGGAGTAAAATTCAAGAACAAAAAGCACCAAGGACAATTTTGACATGTTTTGGAGCTAAAACCAACCATCTAAAACTCAAAAATTACATTTTTGTGTTCTTAACATTAAAATACAAGGTTGAGACACCTTTCTTAATAGAATAAAATTACATCTATAATCCATTTCAAAAGTGAAGAAACAAGTATGAATGAGTTTGAACCACTAAAACAAAAAAATATTATCAATTTATACATAAAATATATCAAAATAAACACCAACATAAATTGTATTAAAACAAGACCCAAATTAAATAAAAAAGATTGACAAGAAGACATTTTTCATCTATAATAACATTCATGCAAAGTAACATAAAACAAAAAGATAAAATTTTCAAGATTATACTATTGTCCTCAACACATATTAACAGTGTTAGGATTCTAGAAATAGATGACAATTGATCTTTTGTAAACAGTGTTAGGATTCTATAAATAGATGACGACTGATCTTCTGTAAACAGTATTAGGATTTTAGAAATAAATGACAATTTGATATTTTGTAAATAGTACTAAGATTCTAAAATCAGATGACGATGAACCTTTCATCATTACAAAAGTTTACAATTAATTTTTATTTAAACTCACATAAATTGTGTCATTGGTCAAAAGACCATATATAAATAATAATTAATAATTCTTATTGGGACACCTAACGGATGCTTCCATTTTAAGCACCATATAAACCAGGGATAAAATGAAAGGATAAAATAAAATAAAAGAATACTGTATTATAGATTCGATGTTGGCATATATCTTGTGTCTGCAACAAAATAGACGGCAATCAAGATTGTTACAGTGATTCGAACTAGGCACATGTTTTTGTGTCTGAAACTAAATAGACGTCACTTAAAACTGTTACAGTAAGCCCATATAAAGATAATTAAAATGTCCAAACGAGTAGCTGGCAACAGCCAGCATTTAAATAATATGTTTGAACTCTAATGGCGGACATGTAGACTTCTAAATGCACAACCCAAAAATATATTAAAAAAGACTTGGTAAATGACTGGTTATATTTGGGTCTTCTGCAATTTTCCTGTTGTTTGATACCCAAAGACTGAAGTCTCATGAACCACAAGAAAAACTGGAGTACAACCCAGTTGTCTGTACGCCATCATGATTGTTAATAACATCGTATCAAGAAATTCCATATACAGTGTTAAACAGTTTGAATTATGTCTTGTAGGTGCTCTTGATATTGATAAGCTTGAATAGAAAACAACAATGGTTGCACTGCATATCGCTTTCACATTCTGTCCTGCTTCCTCCTGTTTTCTACTGTCTTTCATTCTCCTTCTCATTGCTTACAAGTGTCAGCATTTGCACTACTTCTGTAATAGTTAAAACTCAAATGGGTATTGCCATTTCAGTAATGACGTTCACTAAGAATAAGGTGTCTTCCACAGTCGGCCCTGGCCTTGTCCCACCTTGTCCTTTCTGTATTTATCCAGTCCATGCTAACAGTTGTATATATTGTTGAAATCTTCAACGTTAAGCTCCATGACCTCTCCTCCATGTCCTTTTTGTTCCTTTTGTTTCCCTCATATTCGGTTCCTGGATTCTTCATCATATAATACATCATATTATTAACATCTGCTGTTGTTCATATGTGGGTATCGTTGTTTTGGCAGTTTAAGTAGAGTAAATTGCAAACGCTAAAAGTTTTTTTTTTTTTAAGATTATATATTAAAATATGTTTATTTATGTAGTTAGATTTTATCAAGATTTGGGTGTATCTGATTATGTTTCAAAGTCAGATTGTGAAAGATGTATAAAACAAATATATAGCTTAAAAAAAACAGTTTTCATATTATAAATCTAATAAATTAAAAACATAAAAAAATTATAGTATACAAACAATTTATCAGATATTATGTTTATATTATTTTTCTTAACGTGGCATGTTAACATGACACATCCTCCGATATCGCACGGATTAGGAGAGACTGAACCCGTGACCTTTTACCTGCAACAGGATGTTTTAGTCCATCGAACCAAGATCCTTGCTCCTCCACTTATATTACTATTAAAACTATAATATATAAACAATTTATTAAATACCCCATTTATATTGTAAAATTTGAATGACAAATGTGAATGGCCTCTTCTTGCTTACTTGAAGTTACATAAACCAAGTGAAATTATAAGAGAGGAAAATTATGTATTTAATAGAAAGTTATTTTAAAAATCATTGACCCTTTCAATTTTTGAAAAGAGAATTAGTTCATATACTTGATATTGGGCTTTTCACTAATTTGATTGTAATCTATATATAACCCTCCTCTTTTAACTCTTTATGGAAAATTGCAATAAAAAGATATATGTTGTAGGTATTGTCTCTCAAATCAAGACTATTAAAGTGTATAGCGTGAATGTTATTTTATAGGTTTTTGTTAGTATGTTGTGTGATTTTTATATAAATAATTGATTTATTTAGTTAATATATTGATTGATTATAAATATTCTATTATGTTTTTGATTGATTCATTTAGTTAATATATTGATTGTTTATAAATATTGTATTATGTTTTATTTATTATTTGTTAAAAGAATTGTCTAATGTGAAAGTAAGATTTTACGATGTGTAATACATATGATTTCTAATTTGAAATCAATTATTTCAAATTCTAATTGTTGATTTCCACCATTTTCTTAGAGTCATTGAGAGCTAACTTAGTACACACTCGCCTACAATTCATTATGTCTTGGTATTAAAAAATATTTATTTGAGCATTGAAGTCATTATCAAATAATCATTCACATCTATAAGGACTACTTAAGAATATTTCAATTTGGAGTTTTTAAAAAAACAATATTTTGTATCTAAGATCATTTGTATGTTTTCTCATTGTTTTTTGATCTTTGTCATGAATGTAAAGTTGATCCAATTAAAATAATTGATTTAAAAGAACTTGATCCTATTACAATAATATAAAAGCAAGACTTCAAAGACTTTAAAGACTTCAAAATACTATTATATTGTCCCAAAGAAAGTGACATAAGTGATGTTCTAGGCATCGCTTGTGACAACAAAACATAAAGCTCTATCTAATGTGAAAGCAAAAGTTTAAAGCTACATTGTAAATGTTGTCGCAAATGGATCTATCCCATTAGTTTGTTTTGACTGTTTTCAATCCACTGTAACATCTAGCTCTATATAAGTTGAATAACATACCCATTTTATTACAAGTACTCAATTTCAAAGAATGCTCAGGCTGTCGGAGCCCATGGAATCCAAATTACAAAAAGTTGCAGGAGGTGAAGTTACAGCTGGTAACTTTATTTCCCATGCAAGCCATGAAATATTTGGCAACAATGTAGATATTCTGGAAGAAATCTTGAAGCATATGGATGCCAAGTCAGTGGGCATCATCTCCTGTGTTAGCAAAGGCTGTCAGCAAGCTGCAGAGAGCGAATATGTGTGGAAAATCATATGTGCCCACATCTGCCCTTCAACTGTTTTTGACACAGAGAGACTCCAGTCATTGGTAGCAATCATGGGCGGATTCAAACGCCTCTACATGAATTTCTTGCATCCCCTCCGCTTGTATTCCCATCAAAAGCTCTGCTCTTCATTGAATGAAGACGTCATTAGGTTATCTCTCTCACTGTTTTCAGTTGATTATTATGAAAGAAGGTTTGAATCTTTAAGAACCAGTAATGCCTCCAATTTTAAGATTCATTCAAACAGTTCCGCAATAGTTCAGCCTCCAGATTCCTGCACAGATATGGTGCAAAATTCGATGAAAGAGAATCAAAGGGCAGTTTTTATATGAGGCCTGGAGTGAAATTATAATGGAGATTATTTTGACGTCTGGTCTGTAGATGGATTGGCTTATAGTAATTGAGTTGCCAATTAGAAGTTATCTATTTAAGACTTAAGTCCTGTTTGTCCTCCTCCAAACAGTTTAGGTATACTGATGCAAAGGAAAATTATAGAAACGGCCTTTGAAAATCAGTTAAGAATTTTGTTTACAGAAGTTTTGTAGCTTTTAAATTTCGATATACTAAATTTATTGTTGAAGGCAATGCATTTTCATGATTATTGTTCTTTCTCTTTATTTGCCGATGCTATCGGTCTTTTTGGAATGAATGAGTTCCCATTTCAAATTCAGTGTGACTCATTCGGAGTCATACTTCTCATATTATGGCATTAATTATTATTTTCATTTTTCTTTTTTAAATGTACGTTGTTGAAGATAATTCTGCATAATCTCATTTGGGAAAAATTGGTGGGATTTGAAACACAGATCTGGTTTAAGAATTAATTTACAACAATGCCATATCTGAAGCACAGCTCTGGTAAAGTAAAAGGGTGGAGACAGATAAGAATCAGATGTTGGCAGTAAGAAGTAGTTGAGGCATTGACTGTAATCTTGGTTGGTATTGACTGTAATTTTGGCTGTTTCTTTTGTTTGTAGTTATTTGGGTACGGATTGTATTATTCCTTTGTTATAATTTGTAATTATGTATTCTTAATTCAATAAAAAAATTGTTCAAAGGTAGAATTTATAATTTTAGTTAAAATTAAGTTTTTAAAGTTTGTATATGTGTTTTTTTAATTTGTTAGTTAGAAAAGAGGAGGAAAAAAATATATATATATATTATATATATAAAATTTGTAGGAAGGAGATTTACTTTTTGAAATTTTAAATTGTATAAGAGGAGAGAAGAGAAAAACTTAGATTGTAAATATATTTTTCTACAACCAATCAATCTTTATATCAAAAGATATCAAAAGGAAGAAGAATTATATTATAATATCATTGCAAATACTAGAAATTTCACTTTTTCATGAAAAGATTATATAGTAAAATTAAGTTTATTTATATAGTTAAATATAGATGTATCTGATTATGTTTTATAATTAGATTGTGAAAGTTAAGTATAAAGCAAGTTCATGTAACTTTAAAATTAGAAACAATCACAACACAAAAAAATACGACTCCACAATAGAAACAACTATCAAATTACAAATTATTCTTTGGCCTTGATTGTCTTTCTTTTCCTTGATTGTATGTGCTTTCATGTCTTTATGTTTAGACAACCTTCTGGTTGAGGGTTCCAGATCCATTCAAAATCTGTTTGTAAAGGGTTTTGGGGTCCCTTCAAAACCTATTTTTACCTTAATCATAAACTATCAAATTACAAATCTAAAAAAGTAAAAGAAAATCTTAAAATTATAATATATAAACAATTTATTAGATACCCCACTTCTATTATTATAAATATTGGCTGACCAATGTGGATTGCTTCTTCCTACTTATTTGGAGCTACATCAACCAAGTGAATTTGTAGAGGAGGAAAAATGTATATTTAATAAGTAGGAGCTACATCAAAATGGAATATAAATTCAATGAAACATAGAATAAAAAATTTGCATTGCAATAGATTAGGACTAAAAATGAAGGATTAAATCAATGAAGTGTGAGATTATTCTATAATCAAAAAATAATTGAGAGAATAATTCAACAAGATTTTAGACATTGAGTATACCTAAATTATCTTTATTTTCTATATTTAGATGAAAAAATCTATAATATATTAAATATATATCTTCATTATTATTTCACAAACTAAATATCTAATACTATATTCTTAAACTAAGAACAATTTACATACTCAATCATTCTTAAACATCATTTATTAAATCTAAAGTAATTGTAACTAATTGTATTAGAATTATCTAATCAACCTAGATTATGTTAGCAGATGGTCAACACTCCCCTCAAGATTCCTAACAAGGGACTAATCGCTCCCCATGTGATCCATGTCTACCATTTGTATTGGGCGTTGATGGATCGATCTTTTGACAATGACAAATGTGGGCCAACAATTGGTATTAGATAGAGCATTGGTTCACAGGTTTGAATCCCCTCAGGTAATGTTGAGGGGGAGATTGTTGGGAGATGGTCAGTTCCCCCCTCAAGATTCGTAACAAGGGACTAACCACCTTTCGTGAGATCCATGTCTATATCGTTTGTATTGGGCATTGATAGATCGATCTTTCGATAGAACAACAAACATGGGCCAACAAATTAGACTATGGGAAAGATTATTTTCTTAAGTTATAAGATTATAGGATTTTTCCAAATGTTCCACTCATTAATTTTGTAAAAACAAAGGGTAAAGGAAACTAAACTTATTAGTCTAAGTTAATTTAATAAAATATATAAATTTATAATAAGTATAATTAGTTTAGATTTATTAATTAAAAAATTAAGATTTAAATATTAAATATGTAATTAAAACATAAAATGTTACTAGAAACATATATATATACTTTTATAAATAATGAATATATAAGGATTCATGAAGATTTCAATCTAGTATGTCTTGAAGATTAGGACTTTTGTAGATGATATATCATAATAATATGGAATACAAATATTTTGTAGACTTTATGTAGGGATGAGTTTGTCAATTTGAGGCCAATCGACTATAAAATTATTTTGTGTATGAAAATATAATGTGTAATCTATAGACTCCTTTTCTTCACTTTGGTCGTTGTATTATGATTTCATTTGTGCTTCATGATATCTATGGGTTGACAATATTTAAAATATCTTTATGGGGATACCAATATGTCATGATGGGATACATTCTCCTTGATCAATATTAAAAAAATGTACAAATAATAAAAATAACAATCTTTAGTAATGCATGCAACTAAAATGTTTGTGAAAAACTAGATTCCTTTTAATGCATCAATTGCAGTGTATAAATATGAATGATAGTTGATAAACGCTTGATGATTGAGAAATGAATAGAATGAATACTTGGAATGCCTTTAAATACAAAGACACAACAACATATCATGCAAAATTGTATTTATTAAATCTTAGGATAAAAGTGAGAAGTTAATCCATTTTGAATTTAAAATTTAAAATTAAGACCAAATTATCTTGTGATTGCAATGATGACATTGTGACTATAAATTAGTTCTAAGAGAGAAAAGGGGCTAGATCACAAAGAATAATGTGTACAAAACTAGTGGATAAGACAAATTTATAAGAATAAATGAACATAAGAATGAAAATAAATTGGTTCTAAGAGAGAAAAGGGACTAGATCACAAAGAATAATGTGTACAAAACTAGTGGATAAGACAAATTTATAAGAATAAATGAACATAAAAATGAAAATAAGTAGTAGGCGCATAAGAACATATGAAATGGGTTAGATAGGAAACATAAGAAAAGAAACTGAAAAGGACTCAATCTTACATAAAATTATTTTATTTATTAATAAATCTATATATCAATAAACTCCTCTTAAAATTAAAAAATGAATAAAATTAAATATATATATAAATTATAACATTATGATAATATAAAGCAAGACTTTAAAGACTTTATAGCACTATTATATTATTTTGTGCTTGTACCAAAGAAAGTGACATAATTGTCTAGGCATTGCTTATGAAAAAAAACATAAAGTTCTATCTAATGTGAAAGCAAAGCTTTAAGGCTACATAATAAATGTTGTCCTAAATAGACTGTTTCCCATTAGTTTGTTTCGACGGTATTCAATCCACTGTTATATCTAGCTCTATATAAGTTGAAGAACATACCCATTTTATTATAAGTACTCAATTTCAAAGAATGCGCAGGGTGGGGGAGCCCATGGAGTCCATTACAAAAAGTTGCAGAAGGTGAAGTTACAGCCGGTAACTTTATTTCCCTTGCAAGCCATGAAATATTTGGCAACAATGTGGATATTCTGGAAGAAATCTTGAAGCATCTGGATGCCAAACCAGTGGGCATCATCTCCTGCGTGAGCAAAGGGTGTCAGCAAGCTGCAGAAAGCGAATATGTGTGGAAAATCATATGTACCTACATCTGTCCTTCAACTGTTTCTGATACAGAGAGGCTCCAGTCATTGGTAGCAATCATGGGCGGATTCAAACGCCTCTACATGAATTTCTTGCATCCCCTCCGGTTGTATTCCCATCAAAATCTCTGCCCTTCATTGAATGAAGACGTCATTAGGTTATCTCTCTCACTGTTTTCAGTTTATTATTATGAAAGAAGGTTTGAATCTTTAAGAACCAGTAATGCCTCCAATTTTAAGATTTATTCAAGCAGTTCCGCAATAGTTCAGCCTCCAGATTCCTGCACAGATATGGTGGAAAAATCGATGAAAGAGAATCAAAAGGGCATTTTTTATCTGAGGCCTGCAGTGAAGTTATAATGGAGATTGTATTTTGATGTCTGGTCTGTAGATCACCTGAACCCTGCACAGAGCAGAACCGCTTCATACATACAAAAATGGAATGAATTTCTATAATGTAAATCCCCTGTTTACAAACTGCTTCATGGAGCTTTGCTGGGATAGCCTATTAACAAATGGCCTGGCAAAATGCAGATGTCAAAATGTATAAACCCAACTTATTTACATGTCTGAGAAACTTCATAAAGTTTGGAAGGAAAAATGATAGCAAAACATATTAACTGTCAAGCATACTTGGGCGGTGGAATGCAACGTGTCTTTCATCATGGCATTAAGCGTTAGTGCCTTCAATCTCCCCCTTAATGTGCAAACACCCATCATTTGTCTTAATCTTTCAAAACTTTCTTTTGAGATTGCCTTGGTAAGTATATCAGCTATCAGCAATCTGATCACTGGTTTTGCAAAACTTTAATTCAATCTGTCCCTCAACCACAAGATTCCTAATAAAATGATTTCTGATATCAATGTGTTTAGTTCGACTGTGGAAGAGGATATTTAGTGATGGCAATTGTTGAATTATTATCACAGTAAATCACCATTGGCATAGTTTGTTTCTGTTTTAAGTCTCCTAGAATTCTTCTCAGCCATACTGCTTGGCACGAAGTTTGTTCAACTGATTTTTCAGCAGACTTATTTAACCTTTGCTCATGGGTTTGAAGAGACCACATAAGCTCATTTACACAGAAAAGACTTAAATCTTTTGACTCTTCAATAGCTACTACTATAGGATCAAATTTGAGAGGGAGACATTTCAAGATTTTTTCCATAACTTTTGACCTGCGAAAATTTATTCATAAGATCTATTTTGATTGACCAAACCCATAACCCGAGTGAAAAACTCTTGCATAGATTCTGACTCTTTCACAACCAGGTTTTCAAAGTCTCTTCTAAGCATATGAAGTTTTATTGGTTTCACTTTGTCTGTTCTTTGATAGACATTCTGCAATCACTTTGTCTGTTCCTTGGTAGACATTCTGCAACAAATCCCAGACTTGTTTGGATTTTCTAGTTGCAGCAATTTTAGGGAAAATTGACTCGTGTACAGCCTGCTGAATAATAAACAAAGCTTTTGAGTCTTTCTTTCTATTTTCCTTCAATTGATCTCTCTGTGCTTGAGTTAAGGCTGCAAGAGCTTGAGCATCTGCAGGCTCTGTAAATCCTTGTTCTACTAACTCCCACATATCTGGAGATATAAATAAGGTTTTCATTTTTATACTCCAAAAATAATAATTTTCTTCTTTAAAGACTAGTATTTGAGGCTGGATTAAATTTGAACCATTGACTGCCATATTTCTCCTCACAGACTTTTCACTTCTCTGCTGAGAATAAACCCACCTAAGTTTGTTGACTGCTCTCAAAACACATACAAAATTTCTAACTTCCTGTGGCTCTGATAAAGTTAGCTAGTTAAGACTTAAGCCCTGCTTGTCTCCCCCCCCCCCCAACAGTTTAGGTTTACTGATGCAAAGAAAAATTATAGAAACAGCCTTCGAAAATCAGTTAAGAATTTTGTTTACAGAAGTTTTGTAGTTTTGAAATTTTGATAAATTAAATTTATTGTTGAAGGCAATGCATTTTCATCATTATTGTTCTTTCTCTTTATTTGGGTTTTTCTGGCATGAATGAGTTCACATTTCAAATTCTATTATGGCATTAATTACTTGTTTCCAGACAAATATTTTCCTTTTCAAATTTACTTTGTTGAAGATGTTCTGCATAATCTCATATGGGAAAAATTGGTGAGATTCGAACACAGATCTGGTTTATCAATTAATTTACATCAATGCCAAATCTGATGCACAGCTCTGGTAAAGTAAAAGGGTGGAGACAGTAAGAAGTCGAGGCATTGACTGTAATCTTGGTCGTTATTGACTGTAATTTTGGCTGCTTCTTTGGTTTGTAATTATTGTTTGTAGTTATTTGGGTATGGATTGTAGTATTCCATTGTTCTTGTTTGGAGTTTGATGACTTTAATTTTTGGGTAAATTTTAGGTTTTTTTAAGAAGTTTGTATATGTAGTTTTTTGTATTTTTTTTAGTTAGAAAGAGAAGGGAGATTTAATAAGTAAATTGTTAGTTCTATTTAATATATATGTGTGGGGGAGAGTAAGGGGGTGGAGGGGATGGAGTGTGTGTTTTTGAGGGGGAATATATTTTGTAAAAGTTTGTAGGAAAAAGAGAAGAGAAAATAGGAAGTTGAGTAAGCATACATATTTTTAGGTGTATTCAATTTGAGGAGAAAGATATAAAGAAAAATATAATAAAAAAATGTATTTGACATAGGGGAAATGTATTTTTCTTTTAACTTGTAGGAAGGAGATTTTGTTTTTGAAATTTTCAACTATACAAGAAGAGAGGAGAGAGAAGTTAAGGCTGTAAATATATTTATTTGCAACCAATCAACTATTATATAAAAAAGAAGATGACTTCTATTATAGTATCGCTCTCATTGATATAAAAATCATAATATATATTACACCAAACCTTTTAACTTGTATAAAAATAATATAATAATAGATTTAAAGGTTAAACAAAAATAGAATTATCAAAACTATACATGATAGTGATGTTTTTGAACTTCAAGATGGAGAGACATTTATAAAATTGATTTTTCCTTTGCAAGTTTTGTATAAATAGATATCAAAACAATGCATGGAGAGGCATTATATATAGAGATAATCTTAAGATAGAAGAGATATTAGAAAGAAAGGAATAGAAAGGTTTAATGGTGAAAAATGTATTTGGAGGTTTAAGAAAACCTTAATATATGCATATAGTGACAATTAACATAATTTTATACAATTTCAAATCTTTTGTTCGATTTTTATTTACTTATTGTCTTAAGTAGATCGCTTCATTGTTTTCCTATATATGCACACTTTTATGCATTTAACTTATCTACTTGTTCATTCTACTCATCTATGCACTTATCCCATGAAAATGTTGTCTATCATTATCCAATTTATCTTTATTATCCTACGTCAAGTTCGTAGTTGTGGGGTCATCCTTGTGAACATGAAATCAACCCACCTAAATTCAAAATTTTGTTGACTAACCCCCTTTTGTGTTTCTTGTGCAAGGTCAACAAAATACATGTTCTTGTGAAATGATGCCATGTGCTAGCTAGTTTATAAAGTAATCTGTTGCATTCATTCTAATAATTAAAAATCACATTGACGAATTAATTTAGAAATAAGGGAATATCAAAGAATATTTAAATGAATTGGCATATTACTCGAATGTTCACACTTCAATAGAGCTTTAAAATGAAACTTAACCTACACTATCATTTTAGTGAGCATATGCATGTTTGAAAAGTGTGGTCTTCATATTTCCAAAAATATTGAGTCAACGATCCTTACCTAGTTTAACAAAAGGGTTTTCATCCCTATTTAGTACAAACCAACAAGAAAAACCAGCACTTTTATGTGTGATAGTGAGCTATCAAGTCTAATAGAGAACAAGATAAAAAAGTATCAAAGGTCAAGTTCCTATCATAGACCAAGAATGTTGTAGTGAATTAGACCTAAATCAACAATGGTATGTGCATGGAAATGGGGGACCAAAAGGGGGTCTTAAATGGCAACTTTAAAAAAAAAATAGTAAAAATTGATATTGCAAGAGAAATTGAATAGTTATGCTCAAAATTTGAAGATGCAACAAAAACAAGAGTCGTAGAGCTTTGAATTGACTTTCTAAATTATTTTTTTTAAAATTGTGGAGATTGAGGGGCTTAAATAAGGGGAGCACACCATAAAATGTTTTTTTTTTTTTAATATCTCAAAAATTGTTTCGATGGAAGATTATCTAACACCATGTAGTTTAGGTTTGATTTATCTACTATTTTTTAAGGAATATATGATTTTTAACTAATTTTCAATGTGAACACATCCTAAAAAATGAAAAATTGAGCATGCTCCCCCTTTTTTTTTGGAAACTAATTGAATATAGTTTTTAATGTGTATATAATAGAGTTTAGATTGTAAAAATATAGTTGTATCCATTCTATCAAATTTGTTTAGGGGTCATAAATTGAGCCAAGGACTAAGGAGTATCCATTCTATCAGAGTCATTCAGAGCATTATCCCAACTTCATCCCTTATATCATACCTCCCAAGAGGTTTGAACCTAGTGAATGGTATAACCAAGGAACATTTCATCACCCTCACTAATTGTACTCAACCAATTGAACTAGAACCCTTAAAAATAATTAACATGTAATTTAAATATACATACAATCTTCAAAATAATCTATGAACTCTACAATAGAATGCCCAATGTGTAACTACATGCTTGTGAAGACTCTATTTAATGGAACAAGAACACACTGATATTCAGGGATGCACAGCCAAGGATTAGAACAATCATTTAGGTTCAGGAAAATACCTTTCTCAGATATCTTCGAAGATGGTTTTTTTTTTTGTTTTTTTCCACTAAACAACTGGTCTCTAAGGGTGTGGGACAAATCAAATTTCATTTCACTTTCCAAGAAGACTGAACCCAATGATGTAACTTTCAAAGTTGCTTTCTGTGGGATCTATCATTTGAATTTGCACAGCTCTGCAACGAATGGCGTACCTCCCAATACCCATTGGTCCCGGGTTAAAGTACTTTTTCTATTCTCTATATTTTTGTTGTCAGACTATTTGTATAATCTATGTGGCTGTAGATACAGAAAACTAATCTTTTTCTTCACAGCCATGAAGTCTATAGAGTGTATCTGAATAGGGAACAGAAGTAAAAGCATTGCCATGGGCAATTGTGTTAGGATGGGGTGCATGGTTGGCAGCTGCCATAACTGTGATAACCATGAAAAAGGGATAGAGCAATACTGTGACAATTTTCTTCACCTACAACAGTGTGGATTTGGATGGATCTGCCACATTTGATGGCTACCCATCTTTAATGTTCTGCAACCAGAGGTAAACTAACTTCATCAGACTGATTACCTCATCTTTGAAATCAAATCTATGATGTCTGGTGGTCTTTTAAAACATCTAATGTATGATAATGGTGTCTGTAGAAATTTTTGAACTGTATTTATGATATGTATTCAGGTATTAAAAAGTCGTTCTAGGAAAATTCAACTGTTGGAAAATTCATCGTCAACAATTCATCGTGAGAGAATTCACAATATATATTAAAAAGTATTAATGCGATTAATCTTCTCTGGGGTGAATTGCTGGTGGTGAATTTTTCTTGAGATGAATTTGTCATGACGGTGAATTTTCTTCTAATGAATTGTTAATGATGCATTATTGACGATAAATTTACATGATGCCAAAAAGCCTGTCAATATGTGGCAGCCTTCTTGTTATGTTAGAATTACTACTTATAACCCATTGATGTACTCTGAAATGACAGAGGAAGGAAGTTGTTAAGGTGTGTTGGTGTAGGTGGTCTTGGTCACAAGGCAATTAAATTTGGGAAAGCCTTTGGCCTGCATGTGGTCATCATCAGTAAATTCCCAAACAGAGAAACAGAAGCCAAAGAGGTTTTAAACGCAGATCTTTCACACCTAGATCCTAGATTATATAATTGATTCTGTATCCACTGATCACCTCTAGCTGTCATTGCTCAATTTGCTCAAAGTTAATGGAAAGCTTGTTGTAGTTGGCATTCCTGGTAAACCTCTAAAATTTCTGCTTTTAGTGTTATATTTGGCAAGTTGTTCCCCTCCTTATATAGTAGCAAATTGGCAGTATTAAAAGCTTCAAAATCTGTACTGTGTTTGATGCCTGAATTACTGGTGGGTCTACATGTTATGGTCATTATTTTTAGTTTTCATGATACCCAATTGAAGTAGTTCTCATTGATTAATTTTTTGTCTTGTTAGTTTCCATCATAGGAGATGTATTGGTGGAATAAGGAAAGGTATGAGCTGATGGACTTAACATTTTGTGGATGATATAAAAGATCTCTATTAATAAAAAAGTTGGAGAGGTGCACAGTATAACGTTTTGTGTCCGAAAGATTTCTATCAATAAAAAGGTTGGAGAGGTTCAGTTTAAAACTTATGTTTTGGTATGGAATAATAAATATCATTTGGTGGATGATATAAAATATTTCGTTAAAAAATGTTGAAAAAAAATGTTAAATATCAATTTGTTGTTGACAATGTCAGGACATTTTGGTGTACAATTATTGAATGTAAAGCGCAATTTTTGTAGTACAGATTTGAAGTTGATATTTTGTAAAGATGGATCACGTAGCATTATAAAAGTCATGTTTTAAAACAAGATTTTATATCCAAAGATCTAGCTTTCATTCCATAGAATATAGAATATGTCATAATAGAAATGTAAGTTTTTTATTGATAAATTCTTTAATATTTTAATATAAATTTTGATAATATTAGAATTTTTATTTGTATTATTTTTTGACATAATCATCCATGATATATTTGAAATCATTTTTTTCAATATATTTATCAAAATCTCTTAAATTGTTGTATCCATACTTGATTGTTAGAAACTAATAAATACACCTGAAAGTACTATTGGATGGGGAATAGACATATATATAAATACATAAATATGCAGTACTTGTCAAACAAGGCTATTTATATATTTGCTCCTTGACCATCCAATAACACTTATTAAGTGTTTTTTCTAGCTTATTAGTTGTGTTAACAAATGAAATAAATATTTTCAAATATGATTAAATAAGTTATGTGAGTCATTATGTATATAATATTAGGGGAAATTAGTTTTAATTATTGGTACAAATAATTTTATAAATTGGATGTCAAGATTGTCTCACATACTAACAATTAAGAAATTATCTATTTGACGCCTTTTATGATTAGACATATTTGCAACATAAATAATAATATAGATCCCTAAATTTAAACACTAAACTTGCCAAATAAACTATTACAAAAATACAAAACTCATTTAACATCACTATAAATAATTTTAAAAACGTAAAATCAAAATATAAAAGTGTTAAAATCTTTTCTTTATATTATCAAAATTACTCTCAAAAATATTAATTACATAATTAAAAAAAATAAAATGAACACCTTTTTTCTCCTTTACTCATAATATTTTTTTATTTTTTTTTTGTTTTATGTGGTGCCACATCTCCAACGTACACACATTCCCCCTTACAAAAAGACACAAGAGACATTCAAAAGTTACTCATCTTTTTAAAAGAGAATAGAATATATGAATGAGGAAGATCAAATGAAAGGAAGCCTTTACTTGTAAATGATAGAAGAGTTAAAAGGAGAAAACATTTAATGAAAAGGAAGCGTGTGAATAGGAGAGAAGGCAGCTTTTATACCTTGCATCAATGTGTTACTTTATACATATTTCAATATATTTCAAATCTTAAGTTATTACTTTATAGATAAATTTATACCAAAAAAAATTAGAAATTGTTTAGGATGTTCTTAAATAGATAAAATTATATAAATCAGAATAAATTTATGTTTTTATGGATAAGTTTGGTTATTGATAAGTTTTTATTTTTCAAATCTAAATAAACTAAAAGTTGATTTTAGTTAGTTTAATTGTTTTAGATATAATGGTGAGTTCTAAATAACTCGATCATTCATCAAATATGTTAGGTCTTATTTCACTTGTTCTTAAAATCTAGAATGAACTAATCGTATGACATCATGGCTTTAATATCATGTTAAGTTTTGTGAAAAAACCAACAAATCTATCACAAAATATGAAATAGAATAAAAGTGTTTATAATAATGGAACAAATTATAAAAGGAAATGTAAATATATATATTTCTAGGATGTATGACTCAAGGAAGTGACGTGTCTAAGAGGTCACGAATTGAGTCGTAATCATTCACAATCAAGACGTGAGTTGATCTAATTGAGACAAAGGCAACCTTGACTAAATATATGGTGTACTTAATTATCTCTAATTGAGGATTAATGAGGTAATGGTGGCACTTGAGTATCTCAAATTAGGGTGTACACTTGTTATGTTGAAGGCATTCCCTATATGAAGTAAACGATTTGCTTTTGAATATTAACGGTTGAGAATTGTAGAGAAGGATGCAAGACCATTGAAATGATCTCAACCGTCAAATTTTCTAAAATATTAAAAAATATAATATATAATTAAAGAAAAAACAACTACATTCTTATTTAGTCTTAGTTTTAAATTAAGAAAAGATATGATAAGATTTTTTTCAACTTTTTAAACTTAGATTTTTGGATAAATAATAATAAGTTTTTAATAAATATATATTTTTTAAATAATGATATTAATAATAATAAATCAATAAATTATCAATTGACTTTTTAATCTTTTGAATAGGTTTCATTTTATTTTTCACTTTTTAATATAAAAGTTGGAATTTTGCTTTTAACAATTTTAATATAATTTATTTTTATTTTAAATATTTTATTTGAAATGATGTATTTTAATAACATTTTATAAAAAAAATATTTGTTAATATTGAGTTTACGTTAATATTGTTTGTAATATATTACTTATATTTTTAAGTACATATTTTATTAACATTTCAATTCTAATAAATTAAAAAAAAAAATAGTTTTACTTTTTTATTTAGTCATCTATTAACTTAATGAGTTTATTATTTGTTGTTAATTTTTTAAAATTATTCGGTATGTTTATTAATATTTCGATTTTGATATATTTTGACTTTCTATTTAGTTTATTTTATTTTAGTTTTTAATTTAGATTTAAGTTTGAAATTTGTTTTTATTATTTATGTCTTTTTATGAAATTACAAATAATAATTAAAATTATTAGAATTGATTTAATGTATAATTATTTATCTTATTAAAATTTTCATTAATGTAGAATTTAATTCTATTTTGGATTTTTTTCATAATTTATATAATAAAATGAATCTCAAAATTAAAATTTATAGAGAGAGAGTAGGTAACTTTTGATTAATCGTTTCATGCCAACAATCCAAGGATAGCACGTTCCTAGGGAGTTGTGCTCAAGATAGCATGCCATTTGATTAAGTATATAATTCACCTTTACAACCTCTTTAGTGTACCCATTGCACACTCAAAAGGAAAATAGATAAGAGAGAGAAATAGAAAAAATTAAGAGAAAGAAATAGAGAGGGAGAATAAGAGATACAGAGGTATAAAAAAAGAGATAGAGATACGAAAATAGATGTATAGATATAAAGGAATAAATATGGAGAGACAAAGAGATAGAGAGAGGAAGAGAGAGGAAAAGAGAGGAGGAGATACAAAGAGATAGAAATAGGAAGAGAGATACAAAAAGAGAGAGAGGAAAAGAGAGAAGTGGAGAGACGTAGATAGATATAGTCACAAAAAGAGAGAGATAGAGAGATAAAGAGAAATAGGAGACAAATATATACAAAGGTTGAGAGATCAAGAGAAAGAGCGAAAAGGGGGGAGAGGGGGCTATAAATAGGGATAGAAAAAAATAGTAAGGGGAGAAAGATAGGGAGAGAGAAATAGACAAAGAGAAGAAATGAGAGAAAGATAGAAAGAGGAAGAGAGAAGGGGAGACAAATATAGAGATAAATTGGGGAGAGAGAGGAAGAGATATTTTGAGAGATAATAAAAAATATAGAGATAGAGAGGGAGACAGAGATATAAATAGATCTCTCTCTTTCTCTTCTCATATCTCTATATATATCTCCCCATATGTACCTCTACCTACCTCTCTCTCTTTATCTCCCCCTCTCTACCTCTATATAACTTCCTACCTTTATCTCTATATCCCTTTGTCTCTCCCTCTCTCATTCTCTACCTCTCTCTTTGTATCTCTATTTCTCTATCTCCCTCTCTCTCTCCATTTCCATCTTCATCTCCATCTCTATCTTCCTATCTATCTCTCTCCATATCTCTATCTCGTTATCTCTCCTTACATCTCTTTATATGTTTCCCCTCTATCTTTCCCACTATATGTATCTCTCTATCTCTCAAATTCTCTATCCTCTCTTTATTTCTATCCCTCTCCCTCCTATATATATATCCCTCTTTATATTTATCTCAATATCTCTCTCACTCAAACACACACACTCCTTGTTTCTCCTTCCCTATATTTATCTCTATATCTATTTCACTCTCACACACACGCACTCATTGTTTCTCCCTTCCTATCTCTATTTTATCTCTATCTTTATCTCTTCTCCCTTTATCTCTCTCCCTCTCTCTATTAATTGTCTCTATCACCTCCTTTATCTCTCACTCTTTCCCCCTCTATTTCTATCTTCACATATCTCCCTCATCTATTTATATCTCATTATCTATATCTTTATCTCTCTTATTTACTCCATATCTCCCTCCATCTCTCCTACTCTCTCTTATTTACTCCATATCTCACTCTCTCTACCTCTCTCTATATATCACTTCTTATATCTCTATATATATTTATCTATCCATCTCACTCCCTTTCATTATCTCCCTCTTTCTATCTCTATCTCTCCCTCTTCCTCTCTCCTTCCATCTCTCCCTTTGTATATTTATCTCTCTCTATCTTTGTCTTTGTCTCTCTCACCCTCTATATCTTTCCCAAGTTATATTTATCTCCCTATCTCTCCTTTATATCTATATCTCTCCCTCTCGCCCTCTCCCTATCACTTCCTCTTTCTATCTCTCTATCTTTCTCTCCCATCTCTATTTATCTCCCTCCATCTACCTCCCTCTCTATTTTTGTATGCATATCTATCTTCCTCTCTATCTCTCTCCATATCTCTCTCTTACTCATACACACTCATTGTTTCTCCCTCTCTGTCTCTAGCTCTATCTCTATCTCTATCTCCCCATATTTAAATTCTTATATATCTCCCTCTATCTCTATCTCATTATCTATCCATCTCCCTTTACCCCTCTCTATATATCACCTTATATCTATATCTTTATATTTATATTGCTCTCTCATTCTCCCCCTCTCTCCCCCTCTCTATATATTTATCTCTCTCTCTTTCTCTCTTTATTCCTCATATATCTCTCCCATTCTATCCCAATATCTCCTCTCTCCCTATAGAAAATTTAACATGAGACTATTAGTAATGAAGCCTTATTATCTTCTTGATTTAAATGTTTTGTTTTAGTTGTGTTTATATCTATGTAAGCAAGTGCATAGTTGATTTGAAGCTATCACTTCTCCATTGAGACCTTTGTTGCACAAACAACATCATTTTCTAAATGGCCTACCAATTGACCTCATATATACTAAACAAATGTATGTAAAAAATAGACCAAAATATTCCCTAATTGACCTTCTACACTTATTCGTTATACCCACTACACATCAAGGTTTCATTGCTAGTTATTATTAGCTATTTAGGTGAGGATAAATAGATAGTCATGTTATTTTAAGTAAACATAATAGAACAACCTAGAACTCATATAACCTATCTTTCAAACTTATAAGATGGTTTAGGAAGGTGCAAGAGCATTTGATCCTGATGGATTTGTTAACCAAGTTAGGACAAGCATAAAAGTATCCTCTTTTGTGCACCAACTCCTCTTCGGTGAGGATGTAATTACAAATTGTCTCACTGATAAAAAGGTAAATGAAACAACAGTGAAATGGGTTGCCTTCAGAAAGGTAGAGTACATGAAGTCCAAGAAAATAGCAAGTTATCCTATGCCTATGCAAAGATAAGGGATCATATTATCAGGATTCAAATGGTGTTGAAAAATATTGACAAATTGATTGGAAAATCCCCAATAATGGAGGCATTTTCTATTTTTGTCAGTCATTAGCAAAATTCAATGCTTGGTTTAAGTCAAATTTGTCTTGAAGTAAGGGATAGGCAAGTTGTCTAAAGCATAAATGTTTTAAAGATCAAAAAGGCCCCTTTGATCAAACTCATTTTAAGTTTCATTTGATATGTAAAAATCAAAGGGAAAGGGGTTCACATGCATGCTAGGATATGAATTTTTTTTTTAATTATCTTTTACCTCTCAAGTGTCCATGCCAAAAGTAAACAAAAGTATAGAATTGCATGAAAAATATAAAATAAAATAATAAAATCTATGTGCGCACCAAAAATAGAGGGAAATAGCATTAAAAGAAATTTTAACTTTTGATTGAGCTTGAGTTCTTCTTGAGTTTTCTAGGGTTTCATGAGAAAAGACACTTCTTCTCTACAAGTTTAACTATGATCATCAAGGTTTCAATTTTATGGGAGTTCATTGCATATCATATTGGACATGAAGGCATATTTATTATGAAGGATGGGGAGTTGAAAGAGATTTCAGTATCCCTGAGGTCGTGGTTTCTCATCCATACCCAACCATGCAAAGTTGAGGATACAAAATTAATCATGGGAAAAGGTTAGTTTAAAGTTCTTGTAGCTATCTGAGGTTTCATCCTATTTTGTACAAAGTCATAATATCATTATACATCATCCATATATGCTTCAAGTCTCAAGGTTTTTCTTTCCAAAGTTTTGAAATCATGAAGGTTCCATGAAATAGAGGACCATCTATGTTCATCCCATATGGATTTTTCAATAAATTTTGAGTCATGTGATTGAGAGACACTATGAAAGATTTTGATCCATTCTCAAAAAAAATCTACACATAAATGCACCAATTACATGTTTGTGTACCTTCTTCTAAACAGTTGACTCGAGAGCTTGAAGTCTTACATAAATTGTTGAATTTTTTTCAAAACAACTACAATAATATTTAACAATTATTTTGTGGACAAGTACATGTAGTCCTTTGTATCAACGAAAAATTGATGCTACAAAAGAGCTTAGGAGCAAGGTAGAGAAATTAAAAATTATTTACCACAATTATTTTATGAAAGGCCTACATGACCTAGCAAGTGCATTGGATGGAAGTTCTCTCTCTATTTTTGTTAAACTGAACACAATGATATATATGCATGCATCTACACTGAAGTATCTATTTGGAAAAACTCTACTAGATGCAGAGGCTTTAGTGAGTGAACTTCATGGTATTTTATTTCAAGAAAGAATGGAAGTCTTGTGCATAGCATGACAACTGAAATTGATCAAGGAAATCAGTAGGAAATAAATGAAGACAGTCCTGATGATGTGATTGTCTTAATTGCATACCTTCACCTAACAATATAAATGAAAAATGGATAAGGAGGTACAGACTTAAAATGAATACTATGAGGGAACCTTGAAATGCAAGCCAAATCACAAGGTCACCATGAGACCATGAGAGGGCAAATTCCTAGGAGTAAAAAAGGATGACAGTGAAACAAGGACAATAGATTTGAGGAAAGAGAATAACAAGTTCAAAATTCCATTATGACTATCACCTTTCAAGCCTACATCAAAAACATAAAGGACATCAAATTAGATTATAGCTATAACAATCATAAATGTGGTAAGGACAGTAGTCATAAATGTTTAAAATACAAACATAAATGTTGAAAAGATAGTACATGACAATGCTTTTAAGAAGACAATCATTAATATCCATAAAATTAATAGCCTTACATGCAGCATAAGCTAGGAAATTTTTTTCATAAAGTGAACATAATGAAAATAAATCTCAAATTTAAATAGCTATCAAAGGACAAAGTTTCAAGAAAGCAGTAGTTCTATGCAAAGATTAAAGGTTTTAAAACATTCATGAATCATAAAGGAATTATTTGGTATTATATGGAAATTCAAATATAAGGAATCACCACCAATGAAGAGATAGTCCTCATATCATAGTCCTTATTGTAGATACAAGAAGCTTGCAGATATGAGAAGCTTGAGTGTTAAGGGCAGATACAAGAAGCTTGTAAATTATAAATATTGATTGAAGGATAGTACTAAACACGGTTTAAAAGAGTTTCAAGGTTTTCAAAGGGAAGATGGTAATTATATGACTATCTTAGAAGTCAAAAGGATAATGATATGCAAGAAGGTTTATAAAGGCAACAATATCAAAACCTAGATAGGGTTTTCAATGAGGTGATCCATGAAGACAAAGCATGATATCCAAGAACTCATGAAAATACAGTCAAAGAAATAAATGATGGAATTCCATTTCAAAGTTGTCAAATCAAGAATATGGTATGATTAGGCTACAATGATAGGACAACATACTACAAGAAAGGATAGTCTTAAGTATAAAGAGAAAGAGGATAGACTTCTAAAAAGTGAGGAGGTTTATGAATAAGGCAAGAAGACCAAGGACATGACATGAACAAAGACAATCGCAATGAGGTTGAAATCATAGAACAAAAATTTGAAGAGGGCAGTCATGTATAGGCAAGAAGACAAGATAGTCCAAGGATTAAAAGATGGTCTAAATGCATGATAAAGAAATAAGAGGACTGTTATAAATGAACAGTATAGTAGACAATCATTTTTTGAGCAAGGATCTTTTAAGGATAGTCCCTTTAAGTTCAAATGGGGAAGTCAGTTCAAGAAAGAGCAGCCATGAGGATATGTAGCAAATTTAGAGACAAAGGGACATGAAAAGTCATAGTTGAAATCTTATCTGCAGTAAAGAGTTTGATAGTATCAATGGACAGCCAAATAGCATAATTAAAATCCATGAATTTATTGAAAGCACAAGTGGCAACATAGATATCATATTGGTTTTCCTATAGCTAGTGCAATATCAAGATCTAGGGGCATATTACATAATATCAGTTGATGAAGGGAAAGTCTAAATATTGAATAGAGATAAAGGGAGATGAGAACCATTTGAATAGGACAGTCACACTAAAAGCACAATCATAAAGTATTTTAGTTGTAATAGATACAAGAAGGCTTGTAAATAACAAGGGTGGCAGAGTTATCAATGTGACAATCAAACCAAGGGAAAGAGGTATGCAAGGATAGAGAGGTAATTCATAACGGTTCTCATGGTTTCAATCCTTTTGCAATGAACAAGGGATGGTCATGTTTGTCACTTCATTGAGGATAGTTCAAAGGGGTAGAAGGTCTTCAGCTTAAAGTCATAGACAAAGACAGTCAAAGGCCATCAAGTGAAAGTGATAATGGATAGTCAAAATTAATGAGGTTTCAGACCTTTTCACTAAAATATGGTAGTCACTATACATATACCACAGTCAAGGAAAAGAGTAAAATCTTATATCTCTATTTTTCATATACTATTTCAAGGATTCACATGAGGATACATACCTATTATCATGCAAGAGATATTTCACAAGTTAAATACATGTTTGTGCTCAATTTTGATGCACTTAGAGGTAGTTTAGGCCTATTTTAGAATCCCTCATGGTTATAACTAAATTTATGGGGAGTTGGAAGCTAAAATCATGCATTTTGAGGAAGTTTAGAGTCCTAAAACAAAGGATTTTTTCCTTGTACATCCAACAAGTTGAAGACCTCATGCAAAGTGTTTTAACTCAAATTTCCCATTAGCATCATGCAAATTTAGAGTTTAGTTCAAGTTTAGTTGGAGGTGGAGTTTCAAGGAGCATGCAAAAGTCAACAAGTCAATAGTTCAAGTATGCTCTTCTTCCCCATAGTTTTTATGATCCTGCTTCTAGTTCACATCTAGTCCCACATCCATGCGAACTCAACATCTTCCACAAGGTTTAGCTTTAGTTATCTAGAGGATTTCTTTATAAGACAAAGCATTTAGCTCTTTTTAGAGTTAGTTCTTTTCATTGTTCTTTTTGCCTTATGCAAAAGAGAAGTATTGTATCTTATTTTTAGAATTATAGAACAATGATTTTATATATTCTCAAGTAGTTTTCAGATTTATATCAACAAAAGCTTCTATTATTTTAATAAAAATAACATATTTTCCTTCTTTAAATTCTTTTGTTAAGTGTTTTGTGGATGATTTGATCTAATTTTTGTGATTATGAATGCAGAATCCTTAAATCATGTCTCATTGCAAAGAATTTTATACTAAAATAAGCAAGACTTATAGAGGTCATAGGTTGTGTTACCTCTTTCAGCATTTATAATTGTGTAAACTTTTGTTTTCCTTAAAAAAATGTGAAAACAACCTTCTTATGAAATATTGTTCTGTGAACTTGTGAAAATTGAGTTGTGCATAGGGTAGAGCTGATTTTTTGGGGGAGGTTGTAAGTTGAAATAGCACTTGTAAGTCTAATATTTTTTATGCATCACCTCTTAGGATCAATAATCTTTAAGTTTTAGTTCTTCTATCCCTTTTTCCTAATCAAAGCAATAGTTTATAGGAGGTCCATCAAGGGAACCAACCCTATTTGTAAGTTCATCTTCACCATAGTTAACCCACAGCTTGCAGATGTCCCCATGTTTTGTAGGATAGTTAAATATTACACTTATTTAGGGTGCAATCCTTGTGACAATAATTTTTGGCAAACCAAGTGGGATTGTTTGACATTTCACAGTTCAAATATTGTCCTTTCATTACTCGTATTTGGTGTGTACATCAAAAATTTCTTCCTTTGGAGGAAAAACCTTCACACACTTGGTGACTTGAAGATTCAATCTACTGGTTTCAAGTGGACTAAGTGCTGGTATGTTCTCAAAATTTTGTAAAAATCAATCTTGATTATTCTTGTTTGAAGAGTATTTCAATGAATTTATAGCTTATTTAAATATTCCATCATGTATTCATCTCATGAAGATGTCTTCTATCATTTCCCATATCATGAAAGTGCTTCTTATATATTTCCTTATCACCCATATCAAACTAAGCATACAACTAGTTTTACTCCAAATTCCATTGCTGCATAAACAAACTAGCATGTTCAATATGCTTACCACCCACCCACCCCTGCTCAATCTTCTTGGAAACCCACATATGCTCAAATTCAACCGCAAGAAGATCATTTCATTTCAAACTAGCAAAGATACTCCCATAGCCAACCCCAAAATGCTAACAGTTTTGGGATTAGTGACATCAAAACTAATTGCTAGAATTCGATAAGCAATTAGATGAGATTAAAGCAAAACAAGAGTATAACTTGCAAAAGGAAGAGTTAGCTTACTCAACTTACCAATACCATCAAGAGGAGTATCTTATAAGATAGCTTTCTACTAAAGAAGAGCAAATGAGAAAGAAATATGAGGAGTATCTTGCAAAAGAACTTACTACAAAAGAAGAGAAAATCAGGTTATTACTTGCCAAAGTACAAAATTTGGAGGCCTAATTAGCTTCTTACATTCTAGATCAGCCTATAAAATAAGAGTTTCCCAAGTATGAAATTCTAATTTTTAGGCAAGGTAAACCTCCTAAGTCTTCAAATCAATTTCATGAGCTTAAAATTCCAAGTCTTAGAAGCCTTTGCCTTTTGCAAGATCTAGAATCTAATCAAGAGCAGCCTAGTATACTTCAAGAGCATCCATCTCCAAATCTTATACCATCTCAAGAAGATCAACAAAACTTAAATAATCAACAACAAGAGGTATTTGTAGAGAAACAGGTAGAAATTTTCATTGTTGATATGCTTGCACATGAACAAAATTAAAAATCAAGCCTTTTAGAAGAGGTGGATGAGCATGATCAACCAGAGCAACAATTTGAAGAGCTTGAAAAAAGTAATGAAAACCATGATTTCATAGTCTCATTTGATGGTCTTCTATATTTCATTAAGTGGGATGAAGAAAGTATAAATCTGGTCATAGTAGTATCAAACACAAATCAATAGCATTAAGTTGAAGACCTTGATGTTTTGATTCCTCAAGAGAGCTACAATGAATTTAAAATTAGTCCTCTTCCACAAAAAATCAAAGAAGAGGTTGAAGAGGACCTATTTTTGGATGATCTTGAAGTATTTGTTTCAAAATTAGATGACAAGTCAACACCTTTTGAGGAGGAAAATCATGAGAAACAAGAGAAAAAAGTGGAATTGACCATGTGTCTAACTGATTCAATATAAATGGAGCAACAACGCAATTAACAATATGAAGAGACACTAATGCATAATCAAGAAACTAGTAGTGAGAGACCCAAAATTATATGTTCAAGAGGATGTCCTATCAGACATCTAGCTTAGATCAAGTCCAAAAAAGTACCACAAGTCATGCTTGCACCCAAGCATGAAGTTGTAATTGAGGAACACTAGATTCATCTTATATACCTTATAATAACATGTATGTTCAATATGAAGAGGTAGGTAGAGTTGATTTCATAATAAATTGATCATGTGAACAAATCCTTTGATTTTGGATAACTTTAGTTTGGTGGATGGCTTCCATTCTTATCTCATCTAATGCATTCAGGTTGTGTAATCTCTCTTGTTGTGTTGTGGACAAGTCCATTCCCAATTTAACTATTATCCTCAATATTTTGTACTCAAATTCTATGGGAAGTATTGCCTTCTTACCATAAACCAGTTCATATAGTGTAAAGCCTGTTGTGGTCTTCCAAGTTATTCTATAAGCCCAAACTACTTCAGGTAACCTGGTTGCCCAATCCTTCCTATGAAGTTGCACTATCTTTGTCAGAATGTTTTCAATTTCCCTATTGGTGACTTCCACTTGTCCATTTCCTTGAGGGTGATAAGGTGTTGAATTTTTATGTCTAATCTCATATTCTTGAACTAATTTATGATCAAATCTAATGTAAACTGGGGTCCTTGGTCTATGACAATTCCTCTTGGAGAACCATATCTTGTGAATATTTCTTCATAGAAAAACTTTGCCACATTCCCATCTCTTGCAAATTGTAAAGCCTTAAACTCTACCCATTTTATAAGGTAATCTGTATAGATCAATATATACTCTTTGTTGTTTGATGTTGATGAGATGGGGCTAATAAAGTATAATCCCCATTTTTCAAATGGTGTTATTGCTAGTTGAGGCTGTAATGGTATTTCATTTGTTTTTGTTAGTTTTCCCATTCTTTGACATCTATCATAGCTCTTGGTATATTACACTACATCTTTATGAAGAGTTGTCCAATAATAGTCGGTATTCATAATTTTAAGATCTGTTCTCTTAGTTGCAACTTGTGTCCCCCACAAGGTTCATCATAGCATGCTTTGAGGATATCATATACTTCATATTCTCGAATGCATCTTCTCATTACATTGTTTGGGCCTATGCAAAATAAGTATCCAGCTATCCATGAGTAGGGAAACCTTTTCTGAACTAATTGTCACTTTTCCCTTGGAGAGAAATATGGTGGTGTCTTTCCTACTACAAGATATTTAGTAATATCTGCATACCAAGGTGTATGCAAAGATATAAAAAATAAATGCTCATCTAGGAATGAGTCATTAACAACATCATCTTTCGATTTGGTTGGTAGTATTGATAGAAAATCTACCACTACATTTTCTTAACTTGGCTTATCTACAATGGTAATGTCAAATTCTTGAAGTAATAGTAACCATCTAACAAGTCTTCCACCAACCACTGGTTTTGTTCATGAGATACCTTATTGTTGTATGGACAATGTGTATGAACACTGAATACCTTGTAATGTAAGGTCTAAATTTATTTATTGCATAAACAACTGCTAACATCTCCATTTTAGTCATTGTATAATTGAGATCTACTCCTTAAAAGATTTTTGTTGATATAATAAATGGCATACTCTTGATTTTTTTCCTTATGTCGTAGCACTGCCCCTATTTCAAAATCAGAGGCATCTATATGAATATGAAAAGGGATATTCCAATTTGGTCCTCTCAAGACAGGTGTCTTAGTTGGTGTTGCCTTGAGGGATACAAAATCAGATTGACAAGTAGTTGTCCATTCAAAATCTACATCCTTAGATAATAGGACAAATAGTGGCACTGAAATTTTGCTAAAATCTTGGATAAATCTTTTCTAATATCCAACATGGACAAGGAAACTTCTAACATTGTTTTGTCTTTAAGGCATAGGGAGTGTTGATATTACCTCAATTTGGATGGGTGTACTTTAATTCCTTCATTTGACACAAAATGTCCCAAAATAATTCCCTCAATCATCATCATGAAGCATTTATCATGACTCGAGGACAGGTATTTTCTTGAAATCTTTTTAGTACCTTCTCCAAATTACCAAGTGCTTCATCATAGGTATTCCCATAAGTTGTTAATTCATCCATGTAAATCTTCATGGAATCATGTGCAAAGTCTGATAATATGCTCATTACTACCCTCTGTAAGTTGGTCGGTGCATTAACTAGCCCAAATGGGAAGACAAAATAAGCATATGTACCCCAAGGGCAAAAATTTGTCTTGTCTTGGTCTTCTAGGGCTATCTTAATTTGATAGTAGCCACTAAATCCATCCAAAAAGGAAAATTACTTCTTGCCTGCTAATGAATCAAGTACTTGGTCAATGAATGGAAGTGGAAAGAGGTATTTGCTAGTTGCAACATTTAACTCATGGTAGTCTACACACACACTCCATTTACTTCCTTTCTTAGGCACAATTACAAGTGGAGACACCCATTGACTATCAGATATGGGATAGATAAATCGTGCATCCAACATTTTTGGTAGTTTTGATTTGACTATATCTCAAACTACAGGGTTCATTCTCCTTTGGGGTGTCTAACCGATTTGAAACCATCATTGAGGTAAATCTTATGCATGTACAAGTCTAGGTCTATACCCTTCATATCATGATAATCCCATGAAAAGGTTGTGTGCCTTTAGCATAGCCAATAGTGAGGTTTATTGTAGAGCAGTCAGTTGACTGTTTACATTAAATGTTTTTCTTGACATAATCTCCAGAATCAATGATGATGTTTGAACCAATGAAATGTCAAGGTTAGTTATGTTTAGAATACAATGATGTGGTAACAAATAGAAACTTCGAGAAACTAACTCAAATGAATTAGTAGGGATTATATTTTGTAGGGGATCTTGTAGACATGCTAGACAATTATGATGTTGTGGGTCCCTTTCATAGTTGTTATGCATGATGTTTGCAATCAGATCATCTTCATCTTGGTTTTTTTAACATGGGGTTGCATTCAATAGTTATCAAATTTTATGATTTTTGATCTTCCTCATCTAAGGCTTGCCAAATAGTTTGTTCTAGGTCTACATGTGGCTAGGCCGGTGGATGAAGGACCAATTTCTTAGTCCCATTTCCATTGGAAATGATCATATTTCCAAACCTACAACCTATGAAGTCATCTATTGTTAACAACCAAGGTCTGCCTAAGATGAGGGGATATCCTGTAAGATTAGCTTTATGTTGTAATACCATAAAGTCCGCAAGGTACTCCTATGAATCCAATGTTATTACAAAGTCTTCAATGATTCCTTCAAGTTTGATTATGGACCTATCTGCCAACTGTATCACAGTAGGTGTAGGTTTGATCTTTATTACCTATAATAATTTCATGGTTTCTTTGGTCATTACATTAATAGCTTCTCATAAGTCATTTAAGGTGTTCTTAATGAGAGTTTAATTTATTATGACATCTACTAAAAGGCTCCCAAGATCTACATATTTGGGGATAGTTATGTTTCCCAACATTATTTTTACAAGTTGTCCTAAGACATGTATAGTTTGAGGGTCCTTTCTCTTTCTAACTGGATTTTTGAGGCATAGCTCTCTCACAATTTTGGTATAAATAGGAACTTCCTTAATAGACTAAATGAGGGGTATTTTGATGAAAACATCCTTGACCCATCCCAACAGATCAATTTCAGCTTGTGATTGATGTTTTTGGATTGTTAACCTCTCGGGGAATTAAGGCTCTAGACTTATTGTTGTAGGATTAGCTTGATTTGAGTTAGGCTCCTTAGATTGTTTGTCCATGGGCTCAACTAGGGGTTCCTCATTAATTAATTTAGTGATATGAGGAGATGAAGGTCCAGCTAACATCTTCCCTAATCTGAGATGTACATCACTTACCTCAACCCCATAAGTAGGGTATTGGATTGGTTTGTTAGCATAAGCCTGTTGAACAGGCTTATTGTTGGGGTTAGGTGTAGGTTGTGTTGGCAATTGAGTTTATCTTGGTGGATTTGATGTAGCTATTGAACATTTTGGTATTATGGCTTGTTGTTGTGGCTGCAAGGTTACTGTGACTATTGGTAATTTTAATTATGACTTTGTCACTATTGACCTCTTTGCCACTGAGGTTTCCATTGGTTTTTTTGGGGTGTCCACTGGGAGTTGTAATTATCTCCTTGATAGTTTTAAGATTGCCACATGTTTTTTTGTTATTGATTCCAATTGGACCGAGGCATTGGCCTATGTTGTTTTTGCATATTGGCCCAAGATTGAGGGCTCCAACTAGGAAAAAAATCATTATTACCAGGAACTAACATGTTATAACTCTAAGTATCTTGAGGCATACCTTGTCTTGGATGTCATGGTTTTCATTGAGCTATGTAGAATACTTGGCCATCTTCACCTTCCAATGCATGAAATTCTAATGTCCCTTATCTTCAAAGATACTTGCCACCTTCTTGCACTTGCAATTAGTCCTTATTTGTCTACAATTTGAGTAGTATTTTGTAAGGGTTGCTTCTATCTCTTCTTACTTATTTTTAATATGGAGGGTGTCTAATTTTGTAGCCAAATGGTTGATAATATCCTCCTTCATATTTGACACAAGATTGCTTAGTTCTACCCTAGAGACTCCAGTCGTTGATTTATTGATGGAAGATGTCATGTCTCCTCTAACCTTCTTGGTCAAAGACCTTGAATGGTTCTTGCATGCTTTGTAGATTTCCTCAAATGGTTCATGTGAGATGTCTCCTACCCCAATGAGGTTAAGTGCATCCATGCAATCATCATTAACCCCTCTCAAGAATATCAACTTTAAGGACTCATCAGAGAGTCTATTTTGGTGAGATTTCTTAAGGGAGAACTGAAACCAGTCCATATAGTCTTCCAAGGATTCATCTTCCATTTGTGACATCCTGAAGATGTTGTCCCCCTTTATATATATGCCTCTGCATTAATCCGAGTACTTTTCCAAGAACTTTGTCCTCATGGAATTCCAATTGGGAACATCTCTTCTCAAACCCATAAACCATCTTAAAGAAGCATCCTTTAGTGTTGCTAAAAAAAATTGAGCTTGTGTGCATCTATGGTATTGATCCAAGAGGATCCAAACAACCTAAGAAATTCATAGTCTCAAAATATGATGAAACCAAAATCATTGGATAGAGCTCGTTGAAACGATCCTAGTGCAACTTGAATTACATCAAAAGGAGGTTAGATGCAAAATTTATGCTCAGTCAAAGTTCGATGGGACCAGGGTTTCCAGATGCAAGGCCAAAAATTGATCATCTCCAAATCAGAAAGAAGCAACACCAAGTCAAAGAGCTCATCGAGATGATTCTAACACCACTTGAATCATGTCAATCAAAGTCTGTACATTAAATTTATGGCTGGTCAAAGTTCTATAGAAAAAGGTTGACCAGGTACAGATGATGACATCAACATGATGATGTGGCATCACAAAGGCTTGACATGTGGCACCCATACAAACGTGTTGACATAGCAGGATGTTGACTTGGACCAATGAGAAGGTGACACATGACACTGGTGATGTGGCATAGTTTGATGACATGGACCAATCAGATACTGACATGTGTCCAAGAATTGGTGAATAATAAAGTTCCATGTGGCCCAATGAATGGATGCCATGTGGCACCATGCCTTTCCACCAATTTTTTGTTTGTTAAAAAATTGGTTGGGGGATTCAAACCCCCAACCTCTCTCTCCCTATTGTCATGTGCTACCACTACACCACATGGCTTCCTTGCTACAAAAGTAGAGCTCATTTCTATTTATGATTTAAATGATGGATCAGGTGGTTTGAACCTCCAACCTCCCAAATACCACTGTGTGCTCCACCACTATTCCAAGTTTGATCTGCAGGAACATAAGCATATGATTTCATATTTATTATGGTAAAACATCATGTTCAAGAGTGAAAAGGGGGTCGAGTGATTTGAACCCTTGACCACTCTTGAACTATAATCGCGCCCAACCAATGTGTTATGTGTATTTTTCTCAATGGATTTAGCCAAATTCATATATTTTTATGATTTTAGACAATGGATTTAGCCAAATTTATATATTTTTATGATTTTAGACAATGGATATAATTTGAAACACATGAATTAAGGGGAACCCATAATCATTAAAATCAGCTTGATTATTTTTTAAAAAATGAAGATTAAGGGCTCTATTTAGTTGATATGGGAAATATATTGTTTTACCCCTTAATTAGAAAATGAAAGTGTATATAAGGGGGAGTTTTTGGCTTGTAAAGGCAATCAATTATTTTGGGATGAAAATTAGGCAAAGTAATTTTGGAGATTGATGTAAAAACAAAGACTTTATATTTTGTATTCCTTGGAGTGTAATTGGGAATTCTAAGGCGTTTGAAGCCAATCCCTTGGATGCAAGTAAAGGAGAATGTAAAAGAGTTTTAGGTGTTGAGGGAGACTATGAGATAAATTGTAATGTAGGTTTGAAGCTTGGATGATGTACAAAGGAAATTAAAGCTTGGTGTCATTAATAAAGCGGTCCTACATTAAGAAGCAAACTCAGAGACGTAGCCCGAACATATGGGTGAACTGTGTTAACAAATTCCTTATTGTCTCTCTATTCTCTCTTGTTCTTTTCAATCTGAATTCCTTCCTAGAATTTGAATTATGGAATTTAATTAAGTAGTTATTATTAATAGGTTGTGTAAATGATTAAGTGAATTCAATTCTATAATTTCAAAATCTAAATAAACATAACCACACAATTTTTTTTTACGATGGAGAAAATTTATGATTGGGGTTAAGTGCAAGTAATTTGTAAACCCCTAATTACAGATCGGGTATAGTCATAACTTCTACATAGCACATCAAACTCAAAAAGGAAGGTGTATGGATCCTCCAAGACCAACCCATAGAAGATAGGTAGTACTGAAGGAGGTATGTTCTTCAAACTTGTTGCTCTCCTGGTCAACAATGGGAAACTCAAACATAACATGCTCGGGTGGATCTTCAACTACTGCATCAACCATGATGTTGATGTGTGTGTAGGAATTCTCCTTTGTGTGTGGTGTGGGTACTGGCATCAAGGATGATTATTCTTCAGGAATACCCTCGCTTTATTCACTGTGCTCACCAATATCCTCTAATGCTTCATGTGTGGAAGGGAGAGATATTCCCAAAGCATCTCATTACCTTTGCATATAATGATTATGAATCTTTGGTTCAACTGTTCTTGCACAGTTTTAGTAAAGTGTGTTTGTGTTGATGGCTAAAACCTAATTACCCTAATATTGAGAATAAAAATAGTAAACTATGAAAGCTTGAAAATACATAGGAGAATATTGAATGTAGCACCATCCTTGGAAATGACACCAAAAATGTAAGGCCTTTCTAACATCTTATTAACTTGGTGTTTGCAAGCAGACACACAATTTAGAGGATGGGTTCCTAACTGGATAGTTCACCAAAATTTCTCAAAAGACTTCATTTAATTATCAACCAAGGCTCGTAATTTTTTGATAGTGTTGGTGCTATATGTGGATTCAAGAATTCTACTATTCCCTATATTGATGAAACGTAGGTGGTCACACATGTATTGAAAATGGTAAATTTTGGAAAAGGAAATAAAGTAATATGAAATTACAAAATAGGGAAATTAACATAAATATGTTGCTTATGTTGCGGGTACTTACTACTTAATACTATAACTGATAACTATGAAATTTGAACCTACAACTAACTAATTCATGCTACAAAATAATTCCTAACTTCTGACCTCTAACTTCTCCAAAGATTAACTCAATGTAATTCATGCTACAGAATATCATTCATGAAATTCACATGCATACAATTGAGAGCTTGTCTTAATTAAGTTCAGTAACATAGCATCTAATCTAGTAACAAAAAATAAGGTGGGTTGGCAATACCTTAAGTGGCCCTTGCTCAATTTTTTGCACCCATAGAAGATATCAAATATGCACTACTTGATCAATGAATCATGACAGTGAACTAAACTCCTTTATTGCATGAAAATTAAACTTCTTACAGTCTAACAAGAATCTCTAAAAGATTTTCCATTCAACAGTACACATCTATTACAACTTCATGATAGAAAAACCAACAACAATTACTATCAACTAGTAAAAATAATCACAATGTTATTGTTACTACTACTAGATATGCTCCTCAACCACATATCCCAATATATAGGACTAGGAGGAATATTATTCAATCAAGAACTAAAAATAGAATATAAATGCATACGTCCACTCTCCCTCAAGAATAGGAAGAGGACTAGTCTTTGAAACAAAAAACCATAAATATGAAATAGAAGAATGAAAATAAAACTAGGACTCTGCCCCTAACATTTAATTGCCATGATAAGGACATGTTTCTTGAAAACTGTCACATCATAGGTTACTCCTATTTGGAACATACTTCTTCCAATCGCTTTATTGGTGTATAAAATTTCATTTTTGGTGACTCATACCTGACCATTCAATATCCTCATTCACTTCCTTCTGGAACTGTTGTATTTCAATCATTTTGTCTTCTCTCATGTAATGCCCACAGACCTTTCTTTCGAGCTAGAATTCTAGTTGTTGCGAGCTACAACATTCTTGGCTACAAGATGTTAGTGTTTCTACCAAGGCATTCACTTCATTAACAATCAAAATTAAACCATAAATACATTCTAAATCTTATGAATACTCATACATCCACATAATCATATATCAATATATCATATTTATATTTCCACATATTTAGGTTAGTCAAAGTGCATAACAGGTTATGAAAGATGTATGATGTCTTGGAAATGTTTGTAAGACTTAGCAAATAAATTGTTAAAAACATAAATTGATGAAGGAAAAACTAGCCATTATCTAGACCCATCATTGCCCCCAACTAAAGTATTTTCTTGTCCTCAAGAAACATTTAAGACTAGAGGTTATACTACAGAGCTATCTCTTTGAAACCAACTACAATGTCAAATCCTTTTTTCTATTTCAGATAATAGCCTTTTTGATCTATGAGCTTTTCCAATCTGGTGTTCTCTGCTACTTCGTCCTCCCCACATTTCTTCCCTATCCAATTTGGTACTGGAAAGAGGAGAATAGGTGAATGAGAGATGAGTGGAAACCATACATAATTCAATTTTCTCTTGAAATATCCATGTACTTATGAGATCTTCGAACAATTGCTACAAAATTATAAAGGGATTTGGGCTCTTTTCTCTTTAGCTCAGGTGTTAGATATTCACATCTTTTTTGGACAAACTTGAATTCTTGATTAATAGGTCATGTAGCTAGTCTCTTCATCCTCATATAATCATGTTCTTTGATACTCATTATCTTCTTTTACACACCTCTGTAATCCAAAAGTTCAATCAACTCTTTTATGACTGCATTGGGATCCACTGATTCTTAAATCTGAACTATAGAGCAATAGATTTTTCCTTTTCATTATATTCTTGTAAAATTGCACCCCTATGCTATTCATTTCCAATACAAGAGGTTGAATCTCTGATTTTTAGATCTACAAAAATCAAGGGATTCTAGGCAGTTTCATTTGAAAGAACACAATTATGCAAGCAAAATTCATAAATTTGATCCTACATTTCAGTTGTGGAATCATGAAAAGTTTCTAAAAAAAATAATTTCATGTTTATTTCAACAAGAATGTCATTGATTAATTGGCTAAATTAAAAACTCAAAAAAAATATTATAGAAATAAGGCGTAAACCTTAGTGGGTGGTCTGCACTTGAGTAACTGTGTAGTTTTATTTGTTATTTCCCCAATTTTTACTTTTGACCTTTTAACTTTAATTTATTATTTCTCCAATGCCCTAGTGTGATTGGAAATCATTTCATTCTTCTCCCTTGCCCACTCTTTCTCTTTTTGGGATAACTCTTGTGTTCTTTTCCAAAGCTCCACACCCAAGGACACCACAGTTGACCTAGTGGGGGTTATGATCTGAGGAATTGGGCCTTGGGATACTAGTTCCTTATTTTCTACTTCTACTATAGCAAGTTATGCCAGTACCTCCAATTTTGACCCATACTCAAACTTATAGAGCTTCTCCTCCAATTCTTGAATTCTTGCATCCCTCTCACTATCCTTTTGTTGATGTGTTTTTAATAATTCTTCCAAATATTTTATTCTTTCCATTGCTTCTTGCAATTCTTTGCTAATATTTATTTCCTTAATAAATTTCTTAATATTTTTCTAAAAAATATTCATCCCCCATTACACTTGTGTATTCAAAACCCTCTGAAACAGAGCTTTTTTGGGGATCTCCTTCTAATTTTCCTAGCCACAAAAATATCTTCTAAATTTGATTTAGAAGTGGTAGTAAATTATATTGATTGTACAGTCGATGTATTTACATTTCTAGGGGAATTCCCCTCTAATCCTAAGTCTATTTCAATTGTAACATCTTCTTTTTATTTTCTTCTTGTGCCCTTCATTGGCCCTTTCTTCCAGAGGCGATGTGACCGTCTCCTTGATTGTGTGGGCCTCTTCTACCCCTTTGCAGGTGTGGAAAAAGAGGATCCACCCTTTCTTTGCTTTCCTTTTTAAGGTTTTCTAGAAACAAGAGTTTCTTGCTTTCCCTTTTTTATGGGTTGCTCAGCAAAGGTTGTAGTCCATGTGTTTTTTTACAAGCCCTGCTCCTCTTGCTCTCTCGTGTTGTGGGTAGGTGACACAACATGGGAGCTAGAGGGAATTCCTTCCTTTAGAGCAACAACAAGTTCTTTCATTACTTTTTCTTGGACTGTATTATCCTCATTGGGCACTTCAAGGATACTATTGATATTGTTACAATTAAGAAAAAAATTCCCAAGAAATATTTGGAAATTGAGTCCTAAGACTCCTCTTTATCAACAATGTAACTAAACAAAAATGAGATAATGTTGTATTGTTTCTTTTCCTCTTATATTCAGATGACATTCTCTTTAACATATTATACAAGAAATTAAGAACATTCACATGCCTATTATGGTGAAGATGACTTAACAACTTGAAATGAACTGTATATAACAATTATTGTCTCCCATCATAGGTCAAATACTTGACTATATAAGAAGCGACTGAAGCCCAAATCCAAGGTAAAGATAATCATTTAGTACCTTGGGAAGAGGAATTTAAGTTTTCTCCAAGCTTGAAGAATTCATTTCTTGCACCAATGGCATCTGCCCTAATTGGAAACTCTTCTCTATCCTTGGCAATCTAGATACTTCAGCTATATCAGCTTTTGAGGCATCAACCCTTAAGCCCCTAACAACTACTTCATCATTTTGTAATGTGGTTGCAAACTATTGCTTCATAACCTCATTAAATTTGGTGAGCCTTAGAAAATATTCTAATCAGCTATCTTGCTAGAAAATGGGCAAACATAGCCTATCATCTAGTAGTTGTTTATGTGTTGTTGGATCTCTGCATATTATATCACCTCCCATTATAATGCTCTATGGTTTTATAGTCACTTCACACTTTTCTCTTATGCTCTTGTTATATTCTTGTTTTATCACCCCAATTACACTGCTTATCCTTTATTGTATGTTATAGCACCAAATACACCTCTGAATTCTTTATGATTTCTATATCTTTGTTAAGCTCTTTGTATCTTAGTGATGGTGGAAAATAGAATGACAAAAAAAAAAAAGAGGAATAATTCTTGAACACCCTCCCCCCAACTAAGCTTGCTAAGTGTCCACACTTAACTCATACAAATAGTGTCGAGGTTTAAAATGAAATGTAGTTGAAATTTAAAATATGTTATTTGACATGCTTGAATGAACAATAAATAAACATTAAATCAGTAAGCTTAAATAATAATTATGATTTCTAAAGCTGAGTGTAACTATAATTATTAGTTGAATTGATTTACAACTCTTGTGGAGAAGCTGAATTACATCATGCAATCAAATTTTAAAAGACTTGTTGTGATGGATATGAGTTTCGTGCAGTTATGATATGCATTGTGTATATGACACGTGGCAATTAAGGTGGAGTGATGCATGAAAATAAAAGGTTGTGTGGAGTATGCTTTGGGTGAAGTGATAGTTATTGTGGGGTACGGTAGAGATGAAAAGTTTATGTGATGGAATTGGTTGCATGTGGTAAAGTGGACATGTAGATTGATGCATGTGTGAATAAGATGGTTTAAATGTAATATGAATGGATATATATTATGATGGATATGTGAATTTTGTGGGTGCATGTAACAATAGTTCCCTTTGTGATAGTTATTTTGGTTCATGTTGATGTATGTCCCTTTTGCTTCTACTCATTGGTTGAAGAAATGAATATTGACAATTATCACGTGTAGTGTGTACATATGATGAAATTATACCTGTGGAACATCGGTGGGAAAGTTATGTAGCTCATCTACTAATATATTTGTAGAACTAGACTTTTTTGTTATTGAATTTTACATGTCATGTTCAAACTATTATTGTAATGTAATAAGGAATTCATCCTTCTACAATGGTTTCTTATAAAGCTTTAGTTTATTTCCATTGACTAGAAAAGAGAACTATACTTCATCAATTTTTTTGTAGTTGTACTGATCCATTTGGAAAATTTGTCTTTGTATCATATGGACCAAGCCATCTGGTTTGCAAATTCCCTTTGTAATCTTTGTGTCTAGAGTAAAAAAGTAGAACCCAATCACCTGATTGAATTCCTTAGTCTTAATAAACTGATCATACCAATGAATCCTTTGATTTTGGATAACTTCAATGTGGCAGATAGCTTTCATTAATATATAATTTGTTGATGGTTTTTTTAGCACTGCAACAACTCAAATAGAATACAAGTATCCTATATCTCTTGAAAGGTAAATTTCTATCAACCCAAGGTCTCTAATGTCAATTCTTTCCAATACAACAAACAACTCAGTGAAAATGTGAAAATGTTGGTAATCACAAGGGGCCTTACAAAATAAATGTCAAAAGCTTCAAATTCATCAAATGTAGCAATAATGGTGATGCTTTATGAATCTTCCTCTAACAGTATGTCAAAGAAATAGAAAAAGATTAGGGTTTAAGATAGATATCTAATTTAAAACCTAAGATCAATTGTGCAAATAATAGTGTTCAAGATGGACCAATCTTCCAAAACCAATCCTTGCTTAACCAAAATCATATTTATAGTATCACAAAAACAGTGCGATTTCCAAAGGAATCAAAGATTTTCATATTGTAAATATTCAAACATTCACAATAGAACTTAAGTGAAAAATAGAGTAGGCCCAAGCTAAATTTACACAGTAATCCACAATCAGCAGATCACCAAAAGGATGGACCAAAGATTCCTCAACACCTCGAACACTCTATCATAAACATAAATGAACTGTAACTAGCTCTAATATTTACCATGAAACTAATTACTCAAAGAACTGATAATATATTAGAAACACAAGAACCATGCATAGATGAAATAATACAAAGAAGAACATCAAAAGACAATGTCTTCACTTGTATTAACTTCACCCAAAAATTCGCAACAATTCAAGTATCTCAAATCTAGCAGCATCAACAACTAGCGACTATCCACCATTCACTATTAGCCTTACAAATGAGGAAGAGGCCCCAATTTATAGAGTTTTCAAGGCATGTTGGCCTAAGAGGAAAAATCAAATTAGGTTTTTTTTACTAGGTCAGCCACATAGGTTGGCCTTATCATTTTTAAAACTTCCTAATTTAATATTACAATAAAATAAACAAGTCGACCTCAAAAAGGAAACTTTAAAATTAAACAAAGTCGCGACCCTAAAATCTAGGCATGGTCGAATTGTAACTCTGGTGAACTTGATGCAAAAATCACATTCTTCAAGAAAAATAAGTTGGGTCATCCTCTTTGTCCTCATCTTCTCCATTTTTAGAAAGCTCTTTAACTTTGGAAAGTACATCCTCAAGGTCAGTTGGATCTAGAACTGGGATGAATTTTATTCTTAACTTAATTGCTCTTATTTCATCTGCATGCTTGATCAAATCCTTCTCCCACTCATTTTGTGACCCTTGATATTTATCCACGCTAGAGATATAGATAGTTGCACCCTCAAGTTGATCCTTAATGATAGGCACATTTTCAGTTGGAGAATATACCTCATGCCACCATTTTTGCAATTGATTGGAATTTAAATTCTTTTGTCCAAACTTTTTCCTTCAAATGACAATCTCCAAGAATGCAACACAGCTATCAAATATTTCCTTCAATTTATTTTGGATCTTTGATATCTTCTTTAGTGCTTTCATCACCAGCTCCTTCCTGAAATTCCATTCTTCCATCCATTCCATTGACTTTCCTATATCATCTGATGTAAATATATTGTTTTTAACCAATTCCTCCTTGGGGATCTCTATAATTTTCTTTAATTCAGTAATGGTGGCATCATCTACCTACTGACAATCCACTAAAAATTGAGATATATCCTCAAGAGATGACTCAACCTTTTCATATGTATGCAATATTTTTTCAATCATCTCATCTCCCCTCTGGCTCACACTGTTCAACCATTCATGAGTAGCTTGTACAGAAGATCTCATCTTTTCAATCTCAGAAACTACCTCATTAAACAATAACCCTTCAAAAAATGAAGTTCCTTCACCAAACTAAGATTGCAAAGGCCTAATTAAATGTTGAACATACTTTTGTATCTCCCTCAGTTGCCTTTACAATTCCTCTTTAACCTATGTTTCATTGTCTAGTCTCTTCAATATTGTTTATATTGACTCCTGGAGATCTTCATTTTCTTGCTCTTTTATAGTAGGGCCAAGATTAATGGTTTGTAATTTATAATCCAAAGGTCAATATTCATCCTTTAATTTGTTATCAATAGGAGTAGAAATGTGGACAACCATGTTATGGAACTCATCTCTTGAAAACTTAGAGACTATTCTAGCCCTCTTTCTCTCTTTGGGTTGACCCCAACTAGTTAGGAACTTGTCCTAATCAAGAGTTTCCTCCTCAACAACAATTGGATTTGGCTTTAATATTTCTTTCATCCAATCAAGGACATCAGATTATGTCTCCTCTTGAGAAATCTTGTGCTTTGACTAATTCTTGGAAGGATCATCTTCAATATCTTCTTGATTTTTGTCCACTTCATCTTCATTGTGTTTCCCTTCATGATACATTTACATGTTCATTGACTAGGGAGTGAGAGGGAACTTCCTTTGTCACTTTTGATTCTATATTCTTTCTTTTTGCTTTAGAGACCGTTTAATCTAATCATCTCTTGAAATCATTCAGTTCTCGACTCTTGGGGGTGGGAACATCTTTGTCTTCTATCTCTTCTTTAGGATTCTTGGAGACATTTTCTTCTTCATGAACAACTTCCTCATCCATGGGCACATCTTGAAAGGGAGAAGTAGGAGGAGATTTATTTCCTATGGTTGTTCTCTCTGTCTCCTCTAGAATATCATTAGTAGGTGCCTCTTCCTTCCTCTCTGGTTCATTTATCATCTCATCAACATTTCTTGTAGAAGGAGCCATTGTTTAGGAGAACCTCTCCTCACATACACTTGTGGATTTTCTCTTGAAATTTCTAGTTCCACCACCTTAACAACAGCAATTCCTTCCTCATTAGCCTTTTCCTTTTTAGTCTTAGCAATTATTTGGCCTTTGGTAATAATTCTTCTCTTTTTGCAAGGTTTGGCTTCTTTGGTTCCTTCTTCAATAATCTTTGTTGAAGGTTTCCTTACCTTGGAAATAGGTTGCCTCTTTTCTTTACCCTTTTCTTGAATTTTGGTCCTTCTCTTAATGAGGAATTGTGTTTCCTCCATGTCTTCCTTTGAATGAGGCTCGGCAGTATCATCTTTAGTGGTCTTTGTTTCTCCTTTTGAGTGATATTCAAGGTCTATCATCAACTCATAGGTGAATTTAGTGTCATTTTCCTCTATGTCCAAAATTTTATGCTTCACCCATATCTTGGAGTATTTTAATATAGGAGCATTGAGTATATTCAATTCAACCATCTCCTCTTCAAACCAATTGACAACAAGGAGTGATTTTTCCTTGTATTGATCATAATCATGGTACTACAGTGGATAATCTTCATCATCCACTTGGTCTGGAACATTGGCAATCTTGTGAATTTTGATCAACCTTAATGACAATATTGAGCATTTCCTTCTTGTTAAGTTCCCAGATCCTAATTCACTAAGTCTAAGTCTTTAGTTCGATTTGATCTCCAAGAGCAGAATATCTATTGATTTCCATATCTTACTTTGAAGATCAAGGCTCCCATATATAGTTGAGAAAAGACACACCTTTTCGATTGATATGACTCTAAAATTTTATCCCTTTTAACAAGGCCAACAATCAATCATATATATATATGTATTTGATTTATTGAAAGCAGATTATACTTAGGATAGGAGTTTTGTTATCAATAATGATAATGTAAGATTGCAATCATTATGATCTCTGATCTGACCAAAGCTACCAGTCATCAACACTCCCTCTTAGCTAGGGAAGAGAACTCCAATCAAGTATTTATTGATATCACCTAACTTGTGATATCAGAAGATATGAAATGCTTTTGAAGGTGTCAGGTCTCATGACATACTTCATAACACATCTTCACTATTCAATACTCCCTCTAGGCTAAGGAAAATAACTTCCACTAAGTAAAAATGATATCACCTAACTCGTGATATCAAAAGATATGGTATGCATCTGAAAGTGTCAAGTCACATGACATTCTTCATGACACATCTTCATTATTCAACACTCCCTCTTTTAACTAGAGAGGATAACTTCCATCAAGTAAAATTGATATCACCTAACTCATGATATCAAAAGATATGGTATGCTTTTGAAAGTGTCAAGTCACATGACATTCTTCATAACATATCTTCATTATGGTATGTGCACTGACATCAAGTCACATGATGTCTACCATTATTCATGGCATATCCACGGATATATAAATATCCACCATGATTATCTCTTAAGGATCACAATGATCTACAGATGACATCAAGTCCCATGATATCCATCAAGGTGTCCAAGAGATACTATCATGACATGTCCACAGATATCAAGTCACATGATATCTATCATGATATTTTATCATTGTAGAGTCATCACTTTACAATGTCAAATACAAGTGTTCATTATTAGAAAGATCATCACCTTTCAATAATGTACACAGGGGGAGTAGGCCCATAATGTCATGGAGTCACACACATGACAAAAGAGTTTACACATTAAACATCTTTATATATTAGTACAACTTATAAACAAATTTGAATTTCAAACATAATATCAAATTACATACCAAGTTTTCTTCCTGAAGAGTTCAACCTTAACTCTGGAGAGAAATTGTTGAGTATGTCCGTTGTTTAAACATTTGAACTAATATACTCCAATTGGATCACTTTTCTTTCCACCATATCTCTTACATGAAGATAGGGGATCTCAATGTGCTTAGATCAAGGAGTCCCACAAGCAATTTACGAAGCCAAACTACTTCTCTTGCTCCCATTGAGGCTGCAATGTATTTAGCTTCCATTGAGTTTTGTGCGACTGAAGATTATTTTCTGCAAATCCAGGAGATCATAGCCGATCCTAAGCTGAAGCAACATCCTAATGTGCTTTTCCGATCGGTTACACTTCCAGCCCAATCATATCCAGTAGTGCTTTGAAGATATCTCAATATATGTTTTACTAGGACCTTCCATTTGTAGCTGGAGTGTTTTACCAAATGAGCTACTAGCCCCTTGTGGCCAACCCATCATTAGTCCGGGTGTGGCTTATATCCAACACCCCCCCTTAAGCCATACTGCGGGTGCATGGGGCGCTTCTGAAGTTAGATCCAGGGACCTGTCGTCATGGAGTCTCTCAACATGACGCCTCATCTCAGTCTCAGAGATGAACAAGACTTTCACCTCATATATCTCTATCTCAGAGCATTACAACAAGTGAAGATGAGACTCCCTCTGAAGCTCTAATTACTTCTTCTCTGAAGGGATGATCGCAATCTGTATAGGTTCTTCCTCTTTGAGAGATGTCTCCAGTCACCAACTCAATCCCATGCCTGCAAGCTATGTATTCATTCGTCAACTTGCGTGACTTCCTCATAGGATGCATCAAGCTCTTCCTCCCTTGAATGCAAACTCTCATCATCCTTATGCTCCTTGGTCCATCATAAAAGCATTTTAGAGAGTTTAATAATAGTTCATAAACTAAACTATCTCAAAGAGAAATACTAATGCTAGAAGCATATATGATTCACTATCCCAATGACATGAATTAATAACTACAAAAAATCATGAACATTTATTCAGAAATACTTATCTCGTTGAAATCATAATCTCCATAAGTGCTACACTTAAACACTTTTTAGATCTGCACTTATCTTTCCTGGGATTTGCTCATTATTTCACAATAATTTCTCATATTTGCTTACTAGAATGCCTCATTTCTCTAGCAATGGCCTTTGCTAGTAGTGTTTTACCAATTCTAGGAGGTCCAAACAGAAGAACTCCTTAGGGGAAATACACATCAATACCCTCAAATTCACCAATTTTCTTCAAAAGTCTTGCAACTTCTTGTAATTCGCACTTGACATATTCATGTCCAGAAAAAATCATCAAATGTGACGCCCATACTTTCCTCTACAACAATGAATTTAGCCTTGCTTTTTGCAAAAGCCTCAAGTTCATTTTTCTTCTCAAAATTAGAAAGTTCATCTTCCTCTTCAAACTTAGGATGCTCCTTAATGTGTATATTCGGAATATAGCCACGAGCAGCAAATGCGGACTATGACAAAGAAATACATCCGCCGGTGGAAACAAACTTAGTAAATGAATGTTTTCCTTCGCTAAGCAGTATAAATACTCATATGCTTGCTTTCCAAGACTTCCTTTTTGACTATGAACACTCCACGTAGGTAGATACAAGGGACAAGAGTATTATCGGGCCCTTAAGCGCCATCCCTCACCATATTCGTTGATGTCCTTGTAGGGAAGTATGACTTCATTGACGCCAACGTAGTCTCAAACCTCTGCTAATCAACCCGATATTGGGTCTTCAACTTCCGTCAGCCACATGGAGTCGTCTGCCTTCTCAGTTCTGTTAGATAGCATATGATCCCCGCTCAGGATTTGAATGCTATGACCGATCACATTGATAAATATTATGCTAAAAAATGATCAATGTCCTTCCGTTGCCAAAGATGAGTGGGGCAAACTATGAATGAGCGCCCCCTACTCAAGACTTGTATCATACTTCAGGTATGTGACTTTCCCAATATTCGTGAATTCTCTCGCTATGATGAATATATCCAATAACAGACTCAAGTGTGCCCAATGTGAGAATGTTAGCCGTGAATATTAATGTTGACTATGATTCATATATCCGCTAAGGCAGAGTGAGTGAAAATCATCCTCAAGCCACTCCAGTGATTGGATGTTTCCCGAAAACGCCATCTGAATGTAATCCCATCAAGGTTCCGACCAACCGTCAGGAAATTGGACGGCCTCAATAGACTTCTCGTCACCCTTCTAACGGCAAACATATGCTCTTGGTCACGTCAGCAAACACCAATCACTACCAATGTCATGTCTAAGGGATACGATAAAGAAGACCATTAATACTGTCTATTGGATGCTCAGATTGCATTAGTCGCTTGTAGAATCTTGTCTTCACTAGGTCAATAGACTCCTTATGGAGATAGACGTTTCATAAATATTAGTGGTGGTGGATGTTATCGCCAAAGATAACAATTAACAACGGCTTCAAAGTGTCCATGCAACCTTTGATAAGAACACCTCCAAATGCCCGCTCACACCTTCTTTCCTTAATGCCAACAAGGATGCAATCATCGATACCAATGATAGTCACGTCTTCAAAGGATTTTGAAATTATGAAATACAAAACATGAGAGTGAATAAATTCAATGGTCATTCAGATAGCCCGATAAATCCAAATATGCTAGAGCACACAGTTTCTTCAATTACCGGTGTGAGACAAACACCCAGGCAGCACCTAACAGGACAATACAAGCCACCAATGGTCGATTACACCCAATATAGAGTATTCAATGATGAATAGATTTCAATACGTAATGGTGTATACATAAATACTCTCATCTGATAATATAATAGAGAAATTTCTCTCAATGATAATCCTTCGGTGTGCATATCCAAATATATTATCGGACTCTTAAGAAAGCAGTGGTGGTTCTATGCCCGATATTCTTTCCAGATGGCTCTATCTTCCAACGCCAATGATGAAGATTTCAATACCCGATATCGGAATGTGCATGCTTTGGTATTGCTTCACAAATATCCACCAACAAGGTATCGAAATATCTTCCCTTATCTTGTTTAGACAAATCTGATGAACCTGCTCTAATACCATGTTAAGTTCCCAGATCCTAATTCACTAAGTCTAAGTCTTTAGTTTGATTTGATCTCCAAGAGCAAAATATCTATTGATTTCCATATCTTACTTTGAAGATCAAGACTCCCATACATATAGTTGAGAAAAGACACACCTTTTCGATTGATATGACTCTTGAATTTTGTCCCTTTTAACAAGGCCGACAATCAATCATATATATATGTATTTGATTTATTGAAAGCAGATTATACTTAGGATAGGAGTTTTGTTATCAATAATGATAATGTAAGATTTCAATCATTATGATCTCTTACCGAAGCTACCAGTCATCAACACTTCTGATCACTTTAAATTCATCCTGACAGTTAGCCCAATAATCCTCAATGTGATCTTTATGCTTGAATTCTCTGTTGGCCATTTTATGTGCAACACCATAGGGATCAAAGTTCCCTCTATCTGAATGTGAGTACAAATGGAAATTGACCATCTCCTTCTCTACATGGTAAGCACTTTGTATAGAAGGGAAAGCCTCCAAAACTCCAATCCTCAAAGGAAAATCACCTCCAAAACTTGTTTTGTGCATGCCTTTCAAGATAATATCAAATGTAACAACCTGCCTAGATACTTCCAACAATATGAGCTTATCAGTTGGATACCTTGGAATTCTGAAGGGCGCCACTAGTGAACCATGTACTTTGATGTATGAGAATTTTGGAAATTGGATAAACCAATAATCGTACTTCTTGATCAAATCCATAGCATCATATGAAACTCAAACATGAAGAGCACCTTGCAACATCCTAGTTATGTACATTAGAAAAGCATCGTTAACTCTTCTATAATTAGAAGTATTGAATTTCAATTGAGGGTATACATCAAATATTTTGTGTTTACCTAGACCCCTTGCAACTTAGACCTTTATATTTATTCTTACCAGCCTACAGGTACACTAGATATGAGGTCATTGTAAATTTCCTTGTATCTTGCACACTCCTCAACTGCATATCTAGATTGTCACTTATGATGCTAGCCCAATGATAATGTACTCCCTTTACAATATGTGATATGATCAAGAACATCCATTCTTTAAACATGAAGGAATCATCCAATCCCATGACTCTCCCCAAAGAGTAATCATGTCATTATACTCCTGCTTAAAATCAACTCTATGCAATTGATTGGGCATCTTGGAGTAATGTGACTTTGGTTTCTCGATCTATGCACCATTCATGATTTCTAAAGCTTTTGAAGGGTCTTTCTGATAAAACTCCCCAATTTCCTTTATATTTATCTTTACCAACTTCTAGTGGGAACCAATGTTGAATGTGCTTGTAATGAATTCTTCAGTCAAATTTTCCATAACCCTTCCTTGAGGACCCACAATAATCCTCTTATCTGAATCATTATGTTTAGCACATTCCATAACAAGCTCTAGGAACTGTACAAAAGGTGGAAATCCATTAGCTTGAGCCAACCCCATGTGTGTGATAATATTGGACAAAGGAGTTTGTGCATCACTAAACATTCTATGTTTGAAGTCATCGTAGTCTACATGTCCCATGTTGGTATCACCTATTTTCTCCATGTTGAATGAATCTTTGACTCTAGCAAAAACTCCCTTAAAATCATACTTCATCTTCTCTGCTTTGGTCAAAGGTCCTTGCTTGATTGGTTCAGTTGATTTCATTGTGGACTCTGCACCCTTGCTAGATTCACCTTGCATCAATTAAAACAAGACCATAATTACCATATTGTTAAAAGGTTCTAACCACTATAACCCAATTGCATCATTTAAATGAATCATTGAAATGTCTATGTAACATAAAATCATTACCAAGATCTCATAAACCAAGTTAAAACCTTTAAAAATTCATCCTAAGAAAACCTCGGGTTTATCTACCTCCAACATATTTTAGTGATGAAATCATCTTCGGGGAATCCTCCCTTAAGCAGATTCTATGAAGGACCGGTGCCTCGGGAATTTCCCTCATAGGTGGATTTTAGCGAAACCTTCCAATACTTAGCTAAACCTTGGTCATCACACAATTCAAATTCCATGAAGGCTCACTACTCATCATTCTTGAAACTTAACCCACAAACACCGAACGCATTCCTAACCTCAAGGATTTTCAACTATGAAGGATTTAGGGAAATCTAGGGTAGAGGGATTTTTGTGAAGGAACAAACTATCGGGAAATCCGCCCTTAGATGGATTCTGCAAAGAACATAAGGTTTGAAGAAATCTATGAAGGACAAAATTTCATGAAGGAAAAGACTGTCGGGTTTTTTCATCGATGACAAATTTTCACAAAATTCCCACTTTTCACTTGTTCTTCAAAATCATGAACTTGGTGACATTCTTTCTCATTCAAAACTTGCCTTAGATTTGAAACCTCTTGTCTTTAACATAGGATTGGATTTGAATTCAAGCATCATCATCAAAATACAAAAGATTTCAGCACTTGATAAACCATAAATGAATCGATCACATCAACTCCTCCAAGTAAACTAGGGTTTGAGGGCGCCAAGATTGACAACTTTGATTCCTATACCTAGGGCATGAATAAATCTAACTCTTGATCATTGTTGCATACCTCATGGGTGACACATAGTTTGGGATCTAGAACCCTAACTTTCTCAAAAAACATAGGTGCCCCAAACTCAACCACAAAACTTTAAGAACCCTAGTTTAAGAACAATTCCCTAATTTTATTAAGCTTAAAATAAATAAAAATCGAAGCAATAAACATTTGAGGTCAAAGTCCCATGCCAATCAATAAAAGAAATCTACCATGGATAACATTGAACACAAATGATAAAGCAACCTTGGAATCGAATGGTAATGTAAAATGAAAGCAATGCCCAAAACACACTATTAAACCATTAAGAAATTTCATTAAAACCATAAGAAATTGTGAAAACCCTACCTCTGAGCCTGTAAATGTGAAATAACGGTGAAAATCCCACTCATAAACCCTAGTCGTTGATCCAAAAGGTGCAATATTGATTGCAAATTTGATCCCTCAACAAATGTAAGATCGCCTCCAAAGCACTCCTCAAATGCACAGCTCAAAATGAGAACCAAATAAAGGAAGAAGAGCATAAATAAATCTCCCAAAAGAGAAATAATGATAAGTACGATGACTGACAAGATGATAAATGCATGACAAGATTGATCGCCAAACTTCAAGGATTCGAGGCCATGACAGATTTGGGAAAATTCATCATCAAAGGATTATCGTGAACGTTCAGACACCCGGGGAATCTGTCCAAAGGAAAATTCCACGAAACCCAAATCATTCAAGAAAATATGTTTGAGACGGATTTTTGTGACCAATCCACCTTTTCGGGAAAATCTGACAAACATGAAATTCCGCAAAATCCAATCCTTTGAGAAAATTCGACAAAGAAAGATTTTTGTGAAACTCGACAAAACTTGCACAATTTGTTGCCTTAGCAAAATTTTCATAAAGTCCACATACTCAAGCCATCATCAAGGATGGAAATGTTGCAAAATAAAGCACCTAAAGTACAGCTAAAGCAATGAAACTCAATCAAGTGAAGTGAAACAAAATGAGAAATGTATCCCTCAAACCTAAAGAAAAAATAGGAAAGTAAAATAAAGGAAAGAGGGTCCCCACCTTCGGTGGGGCATGTGTGCAAAAAGTGCACAACAACATCTAATAGATTTAGGTTGTGCAATCTCTCCTATTGTGTTGTGGACAAATCCACTCCCAATTTAACTGTTTTCCTCAATGTTTTGTGCTCAGATTCTATAGGAAGTTCTTTCTTCTTACCATACACCATTTAATATGGTGTAAAGCCTATTGTGGTCTTCCAAGTTGTTGTGTAAGCCTAAACTACCTCAGGTAACCTAGTCGGCCAATCCTTCCTATGAAGTTCCACTATCTTTCTCAAAAAAAATTCAATTTCCCTATTGGTGACTTCCACTTTCCCATTTGCTTGAGGGTGATAAGGTATTGACTTTTTGTGTCTAATCTCATATTCTTGAACTAATTTTGTCATCAAATTTGATGTAAACTGGGGTTCCTAGTTTGTGACAATTTACCTTGGAACACCATATCTTGTGAATGCGTCTTCATAGAGAAACTTTGCCAAATTTTCATCTCTTACAAACAATAAAGCCTTAACCTCTATTCATTTTGTAAGGTAATCTATACTTCCTTAATAACCTAAATGAGAGGTATTTTGATGCAAACATCCTTGAGTTGTCCCAACAGATCGGTTTCAACTTGTGATTGATGTTTTTGGACTATTAACTTCTCAGGGAAGGGAGGCTCTAGACTTATTGTTGTGGGATCAGTCTTATTTGAGTAGGGATCCTTAGGTTGTTTGTCCATGGGTTTAGCTAGGGGTTACTCATTAATTAATTTAGTGATATGAGGAGATGAAGGCCCAACTAACATTTTCCCTTATCTAAGGTGTACATCACTCACCTCAACCCCATAAGTAGGGTATTGGATTGGTTCATTAGCATAAGCCTATTGAACAAGCTTATTATTGGGGTTAGGTGTAGGTTGTGCTAGAAATTGAGTTGCTCTTGGTGTATTTGGTGTAGTTGTTGAAGATTTTGGCATTATGGCTTGTTGTTATGGTTGCAAGGGTTGTTGTGGTTGTTGGTAATTTTGATTTTGGTTTTGCCAATATTAACCTCTTTGACTTTAAGGTCGCCATTGGTTTTGTTGGGGTGACCACTATGAGTTTTAATTAGGTCCTTGATAGTTCTAAGGTGGAAAAATGTTGTTTTTGTTGATTCCAATTGGATTGAGGCATTATATATTGTTGGTTTTACATATTAGCCCAAGATTGAGGGTTCCAACTAGGAAAATTTGCATTGTTACTAGGAAAAAACATGTTATAACTCAAAGGATCTTGAGGCATACCTTGTCTTAGTTATGATGGATTTCATTGAGCTATATAGATACTTTTCCATCTTCACCTTCTAATGCATGAAATTTTGATGTCCCTTACTTATCTTCAAAGATACTTGCCACCTTCTCACACTTGAAATTAGTCCTTCTCTATATATAATTTGGGTAGTATTTTGTAAGGTTTGCTTCTACCTATTCTTGCTTCTTTTTAATATGGAGGATGTCTAATTATGTAGCTAAATGGATGATAATATCCTCCTTCATATTTGACAGAAGATTGCTTAGTTCTACCCTAGAGACTCTAGTGGTTGATTTATTGATGGAAGATGTCATGTCTCCTCTAACCTTCTTGTTGAAAGACCTTGAATAGTTTCTCGCATGATTTTTAGATTTCCACAAATGGTTCCTTTGTGATGTATCCTACCCCAATTAGGTTAAGTCTGTCCATGCAATCATCATTAATCTCTCTCAAGAATATCAACTTTAAGGACTCGTCGCAAAGTCTGTTTTGGTGGGATTTATTAAGGAAAAACTAAAACCTCTCCATATAGTCTTCCAAGTATTCATCTTCCTTTTGTGACATCCTAAAGATGTTATCCCTCTTTATATCTATGCTTCTACAAGAATCCCAGTGCTTTTGCAAGAATTTTTTATTCATGGAATTCCAATTGGGAACAACATCTCTTCCCAAACCCATAAACCATCTTAGAGAAACATCCTTCAGTGTTTTTGGAAACAATTTGAGCCTATGTGCATCTAAGGTATAGTCATAACTTATAAAAAATGTGTTAAACTCAAACAGGAAGGTGTTTGGATACTCTGTGACCAACCCATAGAAGACAGGTAGTGCTTAAGGAGGTATGTTCTTCAAAAAAAAAAATCTCTCTCTTGGTTGGCATTAGGAAACTCAAGCATGACATGCTTTGGTGGATCTTCAACTACTACATCAGTCATGATATTGGTTTGTGTATGGTAAGTCTCGTTTGTGTTTGGTGTGGGTATTGGAATCAAGGATGATTATTCTTCATGAATACCCTTGCTCTATTCACTATGCTCACTAGTATCCTCTAATGCTTCATGTGTTGAAGGGAGAAATCTTCTCAAAGCATCTTGTTGCCTCTACATACAATGATTATGACTCTTTGGTTCGACGGTTCCTACACATTGTAAGTAAATCTTATTTGCATTGATGGCTAAAACCTAATTACCCTAATGCTAAGAATAAAAACACTAAACTATGAAAGCTTAAAAATACATAGGTGAATCTTGAATGTAGCACTATCCCCAACAATGACAGCAAAAATGTAAGGCCTTTCTAACATCTTATTAACTTGGTGTTTTTGAGCAAACACACAATTCAAGGGATGGGTTTCTAATTGGACAATTCACCAAACCTTCATAAAAGACTTCATTTAATTATCAACCAAGGCTCATAATATTTTGATAATGTCGGCACTATATGTGCATTCAAGAATCATACTACACCCTATATTGATGAAACATAGGTGCTCACACATGTATTTAAAATGGTCAAAACTAGAAATGGAAATAAAGCATGAAATTAAAAAACAAGAGAATTAGCATAAATTTGTTTTGTATGTTGCAGGTACATACTACTTTATATTATAACTATTAACTATGAAATCTGAACTTACAACCAACGAATACTTCTAACTCCTAACTTCTGACCTCTAACTTCTTTGGAGAATAATTCAATATAATTCATGCAACAAAATATCATTCATGAAATTTGCATGCATATAATTGAGAGCTTATCTTAAATAAGTGTAGTAATATATCATCTAATCTAGTAACAGAAAATAAGGTGGGTTCGTAATACCTTGACTGGCCCTTGATCAAGTTGTTGTGCCCATAGAAGATATCAAATATGTACTACTTGATCAACGAATCATGATAGTTAACTAAACTCCTTTATTGCATGAAAACTAAACTTCTTACAATTTGACAAGAATATCTATAATATTTCTCATTCAACAATACACATCTATTGCAACTTCATGACAAAAAAACTAACAGCAATTACTATCAACTAGTAAAAACAATTGCACTATTATTGTTACTACTACTACAAGATTTTCTCCTCAACCACAGATCCTAATATATAGGCTCGGGAGGAGTCTTATTCAATCAAGAACTAAAACTAGAATATAAATGTATATGTCCACTCTCCCTCAAGAATAGGAAGAGGACTAGCCTTTGAAATAAAAACCATAAATATGAAATAGAAGAAAAATCAAACTAGGACTATGCCCCTAACAGTTAACCACCATGACAGGGACATATTTCCTGGAAACTATCATGTCATGGGTTACTCCTATTTGGAATAGAATTCTTCTTCCAGTTGCTTTATTGGTGGATAAAAGTGTATTTGTGGTGACTCATAGTTGACCATTCGGTAGCCACCTTTGCTTCCTTTCGGAACTATCGTTCCTCAATCATTATGGCTTCTCTCCTACAACGCCCATAGTCCTTTATTGTGGGTCAAAAATCTAGTTATTATGAACTAGTATTCTTGGCTATAAGATGTTAGTTTTGCTACCAAGGAATTCACGTCATTATTAATCAGAATTAAACCTTTAAAACATAATAAAGCTTATGAACATTCATACATCCACACAAGAATATATCAATATATTATATTTATAGTTCCACATATTTAGGTATATCAAAGTGCATAAAATTTATATGAAAGATATAAGAAGTCTTGGATTTTTTTGTAAAACTTAGCAAACAAATTATTAAAAGCATAAACTGATGAAGGAAAAACTAGCCATTATCTAGACCCATCAAGTTTCATGGGCAAAGACACTTCTTCTCTACAAGTTCAACGATGATCATCAAGGTTTTAGTTTTATGGGCGTTCATTATAGATCGGACTAAAAATGAAGGCATATTTATTATGAAGGATAGGAAGTTGAAAGAGATTTTAGTATCCCTGAGGTCGTGATCTCTCAAGAATGCTCAACCATGTTGAGTTGAGGATGCAAAATTCATCATGGGAAGAGGTTGGTTTAAAGTTCATGTAGCTATCAAAGGTTTCAACTTATTTTGTATAAGGAATAAGATCATTACATCATCCATATGCATTGCAAGTCTCAAGGTTTTTCTTTCCAAAGTTTTGAAATGATGAAGGTGTCATGAAATAGAGGACCAACCATGTTCATCCCATATGGATTTTTGGTAAATTTTGAACCATGTGATTGAGAGACACTATAATAGATTTTGATCCATTCTCAAAACTGTTCTACACATTTGCACAAGTTTCATGTATGTGTACCTTCTTCTAGATAGTTGACATATTGATGTTGCAAGTGCTTGAAGTCTTGCATAAAATATTGAAAATTCTACAAACGAACTACAACAATATCTAATAGTTTTTTGTGGAAAAGTACATGCAGACATTTGTATCAACAGAAAATTGATGCTACAGAAGAACTTAGGAGTAGGGTTGAGAAATTAAAAATGATTTACCATAATTGTTTTATGAAAGGCCTGTATGACCTAGCAAGTGCATTGGATGGAAGTCCTCTCTCTATTTTTTTAAACTCAACACAGCAGTATCTATGCATGCATCTACACTCGAGGACCTATCTGGAAAAAATATATTAGATGTAGAGGCTTTACTGAGTGAACTTCATGGTATTTTATGTATTCAAGAAATAATTGAAGTCTTAAGCATAGCATGATAGTTGAAGTCTATCAAGGAAATCAATAGGAAATAAATGAAGATAGTCCTGATGATGTGATTTTCTTAATTGCAAACCTACACCTAACAATATGAAATGACAAAGAGATAAGGAGGTACAAACATCAAATGAAGACTATGAGGGAACCGTGAAATGCAAGATAAATCACAAGGTCACCATGACTAGACCATGAGAGGGTAGAGTCCTAGGAGTAACTAAGGAAGACAATGAAACAAGGATAGGAGATTTGAGAAAGAGAACAAATTTAAAATGTCATTATGACTATCACCTTTCAAGCCTACATCAAGAATAGAAAGGATAGTATATTAGATGATAGTCAGAACAATCATAAATGTGGTAAGGACAATAGTCATAAATATTTAAAAGATAGTCATAAATGTTGAAAAGATAGTCCATGATAGTTCTTTTAAGAAAACAACCATTATTGTTCATAAAAGTAATAATCTTATGTGCAGTATAAGTTAGGATAGAATTTTCATAAAGGTGACCATAATGAAATACAATCTCAAGATGAAAAAGCTATCAAAGGACAAAGTTTCAAGCAAGTAGTATTTTTATGCAAGGTTAAAGGTTTTTAAATAGTCATGAATCATGAATGTAGTCTTTGGTATTATATGGACATTCATATACAAGAAATCACCACCAATGAAGAGATAATCCTTATTGCAGATACAAGAAGCTTGAGTATTAAAGGCAAATACAAGAAGCTTTAAAATGATAAATTTTGATTGAAGGATAGTACTAAACACGGTTGAAAAGAGTTCCAAGGTTTTCAAATGGTAGATGGCAGTTATATGATTGTCTTAGAAGTCAAAGGGATAATGATATGCAAGAGGGTTTATAAAGGAAACAATAACAAAACCTAGATAGGGTTTTTAATGAGGTAATCCATGAAGATAAAGCATTATATCCAAGAACTCATGAAAAGAGAGTCAAAGCAATAAATGATGAAGTTTCATTTCAAAGTTGTCAAATCAAGAATATGGTATGGCTAGATAGAGAGGAGAGAGGGAAGGAGAGAGTGAGAGAGAAAGATGGGAGAGAGAGAGAGAGAGAGAGAGAGAGAGAGAGAGAGAGAGAGAGAGAGAGAGAGAGAGAGAGAGAAGGGGAGAGAGGAGAGACAAACAAAGAGAGATAGAGAGAGAGATAGACAGAGAGAGATAGATAGATAGACAGAGAGGGAGGGATGGAGGGAGGGATAGGGAGAGAGAGTAGAGAATGAGAGGGAGAGGGAGAGGGAGAGAGGGAGAGGGGAGATAGAGATATGTAGAGAGGGAAGGAGGTATGAATGGAGGGAGATGGAGAGTAGAGAGGGATGGAGGGAGATAGAGAGAGAGAGAGAGAAAGAAGTATGGACAGGTAGAGGTAGTTCTTGAGCTCAAGGGAGAGTGAGTCAAATAAAGGGATGGGGATAGTGAGAGAGAAGGTTCTAGAGCATAAGAGATAAATAATGATTGAGTTAGAGAGAGAGAGAGATGGATGATACACTTTCTTATTATTGAAATTGACCTCTTGATTACTAAAATTTGACTAAGTCTAAAAAATTATAAGATCTTCCAAAAACTAGAATTTGCATTATAACTCCAAGAGATTTTAAACCTCTTTAAAACATCCTAAAACTATATACATGAAATATAACATAAGGTATAAGAAAGTAAATGTTTATTTCATGTATGCAGTTTCATTGGTAGAGAAAGACAAAGAAAAAAGAAACACTTCAACAAAATGCATTCTGAAAAATTAGCATTTACATTTGGCACTCATTAAATTATGCATTTTATTTGGTGCTTGCTAAATTTTGTGCTCGCCAAATGATGCATTTAATTTGGCACTTACCGAATTTTTTGCTCCCCAAATGATGCATTTCATTTGGAAAGCACCAAATTTGGCGCTTGCCAAATGGGTTGCTTAGGGAAACAAGAAGCCTTAGGATCGATCATCTAAGCCTTTTGGTGAGTGCAATATTTGTCACTCGCCAAATGGTCATTTCAAGTAAAAAATAAAAATGGCATCTTTTTTGTGTCATAGATTGGTGCACACTACCCATATCCACTATACATCACATCTATGTTTGTATAATCCCACCTTTCAAATTTGGATGACACTATTGAGGACATTCATATCCTTTATGATGTCAAATTTAATGAAGTTGCATCACTATTACCATCATTCTCTTTCCTCACCTACATCTTCTATCATAAAAATTATGACGATGTTCATGATTTGACCTATCTGACTCAAACATCATCTATGTTGACATCATCTACAACAGTATTAGGTTCTCATCAATCTAGTTATTTCCATACATCCATAGTCCTTATTATAGAATATTATATGGTACCTAATCCATCTTATTAGAATCAGTCACACATCATAATTGGCTTAGAGATATTTGAGAATCATTCAAAGGCATCATTTTATTCTTTGGATCATGTGCAAAATTTACATTCATCATACTTCTTGCATATTCCTATCTAGAATGGGAAGTAATATTGCACACATTTATCATGTTGTTCCTTCCCAAGGGGAGAAATATTATTCAACGATCATGGATCATATTCAAAATCCAATGTTGAGAATCTAATAACACTAAAGAATCATTTTGAGGGGAGGATGCATGGTTTCTCTACTCCTCAATTTTGGGAGGAAGTATTTCCTCACATGGAGTTCATTACTTCACATTTTATGGAGAGGTCCCATATACCTCTCTTTTCTCTCCTACGAGGGGGAACATTCATAGTACCTTATGCTATAATTATTTCTTATGGGTAATCATAATTCCCCCATCTATCATCTATCTTCTTCACGTGTACAGTTTATTGCATTTGCATCATTTCTCTTTTGGAGAGGAGTTTAATTTTTCCACTGGGTTTTCTCCTTTTTTCTCCAGTTTATGAGAAACTTGCACATGAGTACCTAGCATGACCTAGTAGACAATAATAATCATCATGCATACATTACTTCCTAAGTTGAACTTAAGGGGGTGTTAGTGTAAATAGTGTCATTATCACACCTATTTAGCTAATCACATTTCTAGGATTGACATATTCACACTCATAGCTTAAGTTTTCTCAAGGATTTTAGTATTTTGTCTCACTTCATATCATTGAGACATGTGTCCTCATAACTTAAGACACCTATTACATGCATAATTGTCACTTTTTCACACACTTGTCAAGTGATCTCACAAGTGTTGCATATTTGGAGGGGTAGTGAGTCATTGTCTCCTACCTTCTAACCTCATCTGCATTGCCTATATATGCAAGGTTTCTCATTATGTAGTTACTGTGAACCCCTAAACCTGCAAATGCACAAAGACGACAAACATTGTTAGTGTTAGATCAAAATGCATGCAAATATGAAGGATTCCCCATAAAATCCACCTATTTAAACTAATATTAGGAAATGAAGAACAAACTCAAATAACATGAAAGCAAATCCTAATCTAGCCAATAAAATGATGATCTTATGGGGGAATTGGTGTCAATGAGGTGTTGCAATTGGCCCTTTCCCAATTGCTATGTTGCAATGTAGATTGATGAAGAAATTGTCATAACCTTGGTGCAAGTATGAAAATGTGATGAATGCTTGGATGAAATGGGCAAAATTAGTTCTCAATTGAAGAGAGTAACTTTGCATGTGAATTGTGGATGAAGATTGAGAGGAGAGGTCTCCAATTTATAGACTTCTATTTAGAATAAGTGAGCAAGATTGAGCAATGTGGGACAAAAGATAATCCAATGGCATTGTGCCACTTGTCCACATGCGATTGGATGAGGAATGAGCACATTTTGGCCAATGTGCATGATAAATGCATAAATTTGAATTTGAAATGGTGAGTTGACATGTTGAAGAGGGAAGAGAAGTGAAGTTAATGTCACTTGGCTCAAGGTCAAGGACATGTAAGAGGCATTGAATGCCTTGTTGGAAGGACCAAGTCCACTTGGCCTTTTTGAATTCAAATGAGGGAATATTCCCTTTTGATGCCTTGTGAGGGGAAATAGAAGAATTAATAAATCAAAGTATTTGATTTATTGTGCAACTTGCATTCTCTAGAGGATTTTAGTGAGAAGGATTAACTTAATCAATGATTTGATTAATTTAATGAAGAATTAGGTGATGTGACAATTTTAGACTTAGATTCATGAATTGGTTTAAGTCCAGAATTGAGAGGAAATGATTTATTAAATAAATGATTTGATTTATTTAATGAAGAAGGAATATGTTAGATTAAATCAAATAAGGTTTTAATTTATTTAATTTAATAGGAGGATTTTAGAGATTTTAATTAAATAAAATGATTTATTTAATTAAATAGATAAGCAATGGTTAATTAAATTAATTGATTAATTTAATCATTGAAAGAGAAAGACTTAATCCAATAAATAGTGATTTATTTAATTAAAAGATAGAAAGTGATGAAATGTTGAGAATGTCATTTAAGAGGAAACGTTGTTAGTAATCAGGATCAGGTGTGCCAAAACGAACTTGTACATTTTCCATGTCTACAGTTACACTCTAATTTTGTATGATATATATCCTATTTTGTTTATCATTTACTTGTAGAAGGTTATCAATTTGAGTTTTTTGGTCTTGGCATTCTCCAACAATTTTAATTAGGGATGCTTAAATATGTTAAGTTGTGGGAAGGAAACGCGTTTTTTCTACATGAATGTTTCAAAGAGCAAGAATGATGGTTTCAAAAATTTCAAAAGAAGGAAAATATAAATTCATATGATTAATTACATCATGTGTTTATTTACACTTGGAAGAAATTAAGGAGAGATAAGGAATTAAGATACAAAACAATAAGGAAATGGTTAAGGAATAGGTAATAAGATGCATCTACCTTTTCATTAATTTTGGATGAAGAATAAATTTGGGATACTCATCACTCACGACCATCCAATTCTCTCACATTTTTGTATCCCTTCTCTAATTTTCCTCATCATGCAATGTGACCAAATGTAAGTTGTATGGAGAGTTTTATTTTCTATCAACAATCTTTTTTTAATTACAATAATTTGTCAATTATTCTGTTGACTACTTGTAACAATATGTAAGATGCATTTTAACCATCAAGATCCATATGATACCACCCAATTGTGTAAATATCCTAAATTGGTTCAAATTTTCCAAGAATGAAAGTAGTTTTATTTATTCGAATGTTTCTAGAGATTAGATGAAAGTATTACCTTGAAATTAGTTAGGGCTTGCATAATCCAAGAGTCTCTATTCATGGATATTAAGTTACCATTAAAGAGGAACTCGTGACAACTGCCACAAGTTTATCCAAAGAAGGGGAGTTTTGGCTCATAATAAAATAATATTTTATCATTGAGGACAAAATTCTTGGAGAATTGTGAAAATATCCACATTGATGTTCATGGAACCAAAATAGACTCTTTATCGACACTTTATAACAAGATGACCCTATAAGTCATAAGATATGCAACCTATAAACCTGCACATTTTATTAAATTTATTGGTGTCAATTTTGTATGATTTTCCATCTTAGGAAGGTAAAAAATGAACCTACCCTAATTCCTCCCTAATTTGTTACATAAAATAGAAACTAAAGTACAATGAGGAAAGTTATAGAATCTCAACATCATGGGATTTTAAAACTTTGATTGATAGAATCCATGAAGTAGATCCAACCCCCATCTTCATGGAGTACACTTTGTAGTGCTATCCCATAAATCTTAGAAGCAAGGAGGGTTCCTACAACTCTAAATGTAGAATAGCCTTGTGAGAGGCTAAAAGAAGGGAAAATGCAAGAGTTGAGGTAGAAATGAAGCCAATGTCACTTAAAGGAACTTTATTAGTCAAACTATAACTAATTACTATGCATACGATAGAATATTAGGGAAAAAAATGATTTGAAAGATACTTCATAATCACTTCTATGGATAGGAATTGAAAATAAATTCTAGTCAAAATATACAAATTCCACATAACCCTTATAAGAGAAAGAATAAAAAATAAGTATTATAATGTACAATGCAAAAGAATAAGAAATCATACCCATAAGATAATTTGGATGTACCCTAGGAAAACCCTTGCAAGAAATCCCAACCTCCAAAATAACCCAAATAACTCAAAGTATTATATAAAATATAAAATTACAATATAGATGAAAAGTCTTTGTGAAAGGTATTTGAAGTATCTAGTAACCTAGTTATGCTCCTCCATATGAACAAGCAAATGAGAACCATGTACCCACACATTGCAATCCAAGCTTCTTGTAATAACATATGAAACCTACAAGATATGTTGAATCCAAAACAACCCCAATAACTACTCATGTTCTTTATATTATAAGATAAGATTGGACAAAACAACTTAGTGGTACTGCATAAACCATGTGCCTCAAAATTATAATTTCACTAAAACATGACCCCCAAAATTAAATATTTTATCCTAATTGAATCCCAAATTAAATGTGTATCCCAATGTGACTCTCATATTAAATTTTTATCCCAATATCTCATAAAACATATAAGTGCCCAAAAAATGTATATCCTATATGATATTCACATCTCTAGATACAACACAATTAAATACTTATTTTACATAATTGACATTAGGAAAGGTGTACAATACACCATTCCCAATATTCCTAAATGAAGTTTGGGGTTGTAATATAAGTATGAATATGAAGAGAAAAGAGTTATATACATAGTTTCCTTTACTACCCTACACTTTACTCTATCAAAATAAGGCTCAAGTCCTCTTTTATTTTCTATAGAGGATCCAAAACTAGCGATATTAGATTATGACCCTTTGATAAACTAGGAGAGACTATAGAAGAAAATTAGGGTAGAAAGTAATGGAATGGATCCTATAAAGTTGAATGTTGATTAGTTAATTGAACCTTATCTAATGGAAGCATGGTATTTTGAGATAAAATATAATGAGGAAATATAATAGAAACTAAATGTTATAAAATGAAAGTTAAAAATAAGGACTAGAGAAATGGTTGTTGTACATAACTATAGTTAAAAATAAGAATGGAATAATTGTCTATTGTTAAAGAAAATATGGAGTAATAAAATTAAAATTTTGCAAGGTTACTGTGATTAGACGGATTAGTATGGGCCGATTATGCTTGATCCATAAAGAATCGAAGCATAACGAAGCCACTAATGTCAATCTCAACAGGATCAATCAAGTGTAAATTAAACCAAGCATACTAAATTATGAAAGCTTTAAAAATGTGTACTCTAATCCATTGAAACCTATCCCATTGTGAACTTGTTCCAGTCAATTTTATTGAAGAAAACTAATGGAACGATTGTGACATGTGTATGAAAACATGATTTCAATCTAAATGAGCATGATGCAAGCTAATTTAACATGATTTTATGCTAAAATGATTAAGATATGCAAATGCCAAGCTAATCTAGATAGATTTTAAACTAAAAGATTCAAACCCTAATTAACAAATAAGCTAAATGTATGCATCTAAGTTACCATGGAAGCCATTAATGGAAGCTAATCTATTATGCAAGTAATATAAACTAAAATAGATGTTAAATATGTGCTAAATATGAGTGCAAGTGTGAGTGATTTCAACAGCATAAGTTTTCATTAAAAGATGGACCCATTTGTCTCTAAATGGTGACCTATTTATAGGAGAACAAATGAGAAATGGAGGGTTGAGATCAAAAAAGATAATCAATGATCAAGGATGGAAGAAGCTGGAGGAATGGATCATGGATTCCCATCAAGGGTTGAAAATGCAAGATGAGATTTAATCAAGGGCTTACATTTAATCCAAATAAACACACTTTCAACTTGCCCAAGAGATCACAAGTTAACTTGCACATGAAGTTAAGTAAGTTTGTTAGAAAAATAATATTCCTTATAATATCCTCATGGGTGAGGAAAAAGGATAATTTAGTTAATTAAAACCAAATTAAATTATACAAAATGGGAAAGAATATTCCCTTTTTGGAGGAATGTGCAAAGGAGGAATATTCCCTTGCAAGTGGGGTGGGATTAGATTTATTAGTAATTGATAATTAAACAATGCTAATTATACAATTAGGGGATTAGAAGAATTTAGATGATATTCATTAAATAAAATGATTTAATGAATGGGGGAAAGGTGGAATGACATTTAATTAAATAACTTAGGGTTGTTTAATTAAATAAGAAGATTTAAGGATTTAAATTAAATAGTTTGATTTATTTAATTTAATGGGATGAAATGTTAGCATGAAAGGGGGTGAATTAACCTGATTAAATGAATTAGATTAATAGATGCAAATGACATAATTGGTTAAATAGCTAGGTTGATTTAATCAATTAAGCAAAAAGAGGATGGATTTCAGGAGGAAATGATGTTAGTATACTTGATTCGAGTGCATGATATCATTCAGGACATTTTTTAGTGTCTATATTTTGCCCCTCTTTGAAGCAAGGTATTTGTTGCTTCGGTTCAAAGACTGACACCCCTTCGGATTAAAAACTATTGCCCAAATCAAAAAATAAAATTCTCTATTTTTTTAGATGCCCCACTGTTGCCCTAGCAGAAGGAATAAGCTAGTTCCTAGCCCCCTCGAGAAATTGGGTGAAAATTTTGAATTTTGGGTTGATTTCGCAACAAAGGTGAAATGTTGCCCCAAGGGTCTAGAAAGGCTTTGGGATGAAAAAACATGCCAAAATGCAAAAATTGATGCAAAATAAGGGTCAATTTGGGAAGATTGGTGAAAATGGTGAAAAGCCCTAGCTTCATGGTTAAATTAGGACAAAAAACCCTAATTTGGAGGCATAAATAGGTGAGGAAGGGTCACTTTCAATTCATTTTTGCATTCACTTGAGAGAAACCTTGCATTTTGAGCTCTAACCCTCTAACAAGATGGCCCAATGAGTGCTCCCCCAACACATTTTCGATCGGGTTTGAGAGTACCAAAGGCTTCCAAGCACAAGACCACTGGTATGTGATTTGAAACTTGATTTGAAATTTGACTTTTTGGTGCATTTAATGCCTATTAAAATTTGAACTTTGGCAACGTCGCTCTACAATGACGCTATTTCAAGAATCGATGACACTAATTTGATTTTTAGTGACACATATTAATTGCAACAAAGATTGCAATGTAGAATTAGGGTTTCAGATTATAAATAGTGACACATATGTTAATAGCAACAAACATTTTGATTTGGAAATTAGGGTTAGGGTTTTCTAAAGATCAAATTGTGATGCACATGTGTTTAGCAAAGCATATCACAATTTTCAATTTAAATGCTTTAGGTGTCACCGTTTGGAACTTGAATTATAGCGATGCTATCATAAATAGCTATGCTATTGCTATTTTGGGGGATTAAAACTCCAAACTTAGGTAGATTTATTTTTAATTTTGAGGTTGTGCGCCTCATGGGTGCAGGAGTTGATCTCGCCTTTGATGTCCCATGAGCATCGATCGACTATTTTGTCTAGACTTGGTGATTTATCTGAGTTGTGACAATAGCACTTGGGAGAGATCGATTTGTGGTATGTAGCTTACATACCCATCATCCAGACACATTTGGTGATGATGACAGCATTGTGCGAGTGATGGCACAACGAGACCTCATCGTTCCACTTACCTATTGGCGAGGCGACAATGACGCTGAAGGATGTATGGTGGATATTATGTTTATCGATACATGGTGAGTGTGTGATCTATGATTTTTACGCTAGCTATGATGTGTGCCATGAGGTGTTGGACCAGGAGGACACCATTTTAGTCACTTCTTAGATTGACCTTGAGATGTACAAAGGTCGGGTGTCAAATTTTAGATTGGTCATTGCAGCGATCATCTCAAGTTTGGTTGTGCTAGATTGATGAAGCAGAGGATTCAGTCTAGGATGGGATCCAGCTTAGCACAAGATGCTCTTTCAAAGGACGCAATATGCATGGGGGCCAGTGATGTTGGCCTCCTTATACCATAATATACATGATCTTGTATACTGCGATGGATCGATTATCGACATAGGAGTTACTCTTCTCCACATTTGGGCTTGGGAGCACATTGTTGTGCTTCAACCTATTGTTTGATGGTAGATTTGGAGCCAGATGATCTTGTTGTTTAGAGATACAGAGGTTCCATCACACTACAACACACAGGGTAGCTCAGGATTCCCTACTAGTGCAAGGTGATTGATGATATGATAGTGTTTATATGGTGACCCTAGATATAGATGCCAACATGGTACGATGATGTCTAGCAATTGTTCTTCACTTTACAAAACCGTTACATGCAAGGTCGAGAGCATAAAACTATTGAGAGATACCTCACAAATAGGGTGGCCAGACACTTTGGTGAGTAGTAGGATAGGCATGATGATGCATACACTACTTATTTTTCTAGGTTAGCTTGGGAGATAGCATGGGGACCTACAATCCCAACCCATGAGGTTGTAGAGGGCTTTCAAAAACTGGTAGCTAGGCCTTGGGCCTATGATCAGGGACAAGGGGATGCTCAGACGACACATGCATATGATGCATGGTTCACACCCCCTCGTCGATTGATAGATCCAATAGGTCACCTCCATAAGGGAGACCGAGAGGGAGGGGTGTAGGTAGAGGCAAAGGGCAACCGAATGATGGGAAGGGTCAAGGACAGGGCAGAGGATAGGATGGCTAGGATTAGCAAGATGGATGGGTCCTAGGTCCACCCCAAGTGGATCAGTAACCTTCACAGCAACAACCTCTATAGTAGCCACCGTTGAGTCTAGATCCTTGTGATTTATAGATACAATAGTTGTAGGTGGTTACAGGTGAGATAACAAATTTTGGCTATTACTACTAAGAGAGACCAAGCTAGGCAGCAGGTTCAGGTCTAGACAGCCGAGAGGGACCAGGAGCGTCAACTCAAGAAAGTTGCTAACATGCAGTTAGCACAGGAGGTCGGTCAACGTCAGCAACTAGAGACCATGATAGCTGCAAACCAGGGGCAGACAGTGTCAGCCTGATTGTACAGAGAGGTCGGGATTGAGGCAGCATATTATCAGATGCACTACCACAGAGATGTCCCACAAGCGCTTAGACAACCAGATTACTCACAGAGGAGTGGGGCCCATCCTAGGGTTGAGGATTAGCTGGATAGACAACCTGGTGAGGGGAGCAACCATCAAGGCTAGCTCACTTGTATAGAGACACTTTTTGATTATTTCCCTATTCTTTATATAGATATACATTCATGGGCT